>PVKE010009732.1:0-44085 GCA_004027555.1 Craseonycteris thonglongyai | reverse complement strand
CTTGAGGACCCTCCTACTGAAAACAAGTAAACAGATAATATAAAATATTTATTTTTAAAATCTTTTAAAAATTCTATAAGGTAGCAAGAATGTAAGAAACCCTAGAAGGCCAAAAAGCTAATACAAATGGGAATCCAGGAAAGTATGTGTACCCACTAAAGTTGGCTTTTTTCTTGAGGATATTTGCCAAAACCATGTGATCTCAAGCTTTGATTTTTTACAATTTGACACCTTTGCATAAACTTTGACACAGGTGCAAGAGGGGGAAAAAAATCTATAATGAGACTTTATAACAACAGATTGGCCCTCACACAGTTCTGCAATCTAAATTCACATACTATCTTGAAGGTCCAAAAACCCACAATCAAGACCAATGCATAACAGACTTGGTCTGGGGTGTCCCGAGGTGCTTGCCAGAAGCAAAAGCAAATCCTCTTTAGAAACAGTGCTTCAACTCTAGGCTTCAAAGAATTTCTACAGATAAAATTTCCAGGGAATATGAACTCACAGTCAAATATCAAAAGCACACATACAGTCAAAGTATCCTGAGCAAAAGGCAGCAGAAACAGGCAGCAGAATCAGACCTGTAAAGACTCAAACAAGTACCGTACTCTCCATTCTTCCCACAAGCAACAGAGATTAAGTACAATCACTCATTCACAGAATAGTTAAATTTATTTTATCTAGAATCATCCACAGCTCCTTCCTCTCTTCTTTCTGAAACAAGGTATCAGTACCTTTCACCATACTGGCCACTATTCTTTGGACATACAGTAGCCATAAGTGACCTTTTCAAGAACTCCAGATAGGATCACCACCCACTTTCTAGTTTGCTTTTGTTAAGGAAACCAGACACATAAATGTTCTTTTCAATATTCCTGACTCCCATTAATGCAATCCCATGAATTTCAAAGACCCACATTCATGCAACATTGCTAGTTTTAAGGCACAGCTCTGTGTCCCAAGGTAAGCAATAGAGCATCCATGCTCAGAGTCTACTTAACATTCAAGAAGTGTAAACAAAATCCAAAACCTCTCACTTTTATACCTATGAATTACTGTCTAGTCAGGTGGAATCTTCACCCAATCCTGGATCAATACGACTTATTTTTTTTGAAATTAAATAATTCACATTTACCTTCTTTAAAAAATGAATTTATTTGTTTGGGCTCAAAATTTCAATCTAAGTTATTTTTGAACGTTGAGTCTCTTCTCCAATGTACTAGCCAAATTTTCTAGCTTTAAGTGATGGTCAAACCTGACCAAACTAATTCCTATATCTGTATCCAAATTGATAAAGATCCTGAAAGGTATAAGCTGTGCTGTGTGGCTTGAGACAATCCTAGCAGGTTGACAATTCATTAGCCAACAGCATTCTCTTTGTTGTTGTCTCTCAGATTTAGAAAATCTACAAACATATTTAGCATTATTCTCTCCGGACTTACCAGTTCCTTAATCTCTAAATTCTGATTACAGTTTTAAATCTCTCCCACCTTCCACTTACCTGCCAGTTTTTTCTGCTAGTTGCATCACAAAGTGGGACAAAAATGATCATGGTAGAGAGGAACAAAATATACTCTAATTAAATATGCTTGTAAGAACTCTCTAGAGACTCTCCTTTGTGCTTTTATATGTTCATCCATACCTGGACATTACTTCTCTGTGGCTACATCCAGCTCTAATTACCTGTGATTCCCCAGGTATTCTTGAAAGATATCAGAGTATAGGCTTCTAAGGAACTGCCAGAGAGAGAGAATAGTCCTCCTGAATTGGTACAACTGACTTTTCTGCCCTTCCAGGGACCCTGCACCTGGCCTGGCCCAGCCTTCCCTGGCCCAGCCTTCCCTTTCTTTTGGCTCAAGCTAGTGGGGGATAGTAGAGCAGAAGTGTTTTTTGGGCAGTCAGGCTTTCCAGTTTTCTGTACATCACAATAATAGACTCTCTTTCCCTATAAAAATGAATGTTAAGATGCAGTGGGCATGTTAGACATCAACACCAAAAGCACAGTGGTGCCTCTCATCTGGAAGGGTATTACCCTTTGGAAACAAAGGAAGATGGTGCTCCTTGGCTGAGAGCCTATAGTCACTCATGAATTATGTATCTGGAAGTTTCTTCACATTCCTCTTCCCTGCTGCTTTATAGAAACCATATTAGATTGAGTTACATATCTGACAGACCAGCTTTGAAACATATGCATTACTTATCATGCTACACTGTTGTAAGAACTTGTGAACTTTACAAGTAAAAGAGAAGATTGCACCCATCTTTTAACTCATTTTTATATCCTACTGCCTGTTGACTCTCCAAACACTTGTACTAGGTACACTGATTCATTCCTTGGTGACAAAATAATTTTCATACTTTCATCCTCCCAAACTATCTTATCCCTTTTCTTTACCAAGGAAAAACCTAACATCAGCCAAATTTGGGTTTCTTTCAAGTATCACTGATGGCTTCTCTCCTGGGCATTCCTCAATCTCATCTCTACTTCCAAGGGTTTCACTACTGAGTCCCTGAAGGTAGGGGCATGGATTTTAGATGAATTGCCAATGCCACAGCTAATAAAGTAGCAAGTTAGACAAACGAACAATCAAGGCTGGACACATGCTGGGGTCATGCTGCCAAGCCCTTTCATCACTGATAGTATTTTATATTGTTAAAACTTGTTTGAAAAGCAACACAGGCAAGTCATAACCCAATCAACTCCTAGGAAGCCTTTTCACAGAAACTACCTGTTCAGATTTCACAATAGTATTATCTAAAATGGCAAACAGAAGCAATTTAAAAATCTATCAGAAATGCTTAATAAACTGTGCTATATTAACACATGGATTATCTAGCATTCAAATAATTGTGAAGGCTAAAACACTGAAAATGTTTAGGGTTTGATGTGACCAAAACACACAGACTATAAAAATGCAAACAAAGGCTGAATAGCTATAATGTGCCAGCACTACTTTATGCATTTTGGTCACATTTCATTTAATCTTCATAACACCCTGCTAGAAAAGTAGTATTTTTCCCATTTTACAGATGAAGATACTAGGGCAAGGAAAGGTAATAAAAATGCAAACAAAGGCTGAATAGCTATAATGTGCCAGCACTACTTTATGCATTTTGGTCACATTTCATTTAATCTTCATAACACCCTGCTAGAAAAGTAGTATTTTTCCCATTTTACAGATGAAGATACTAGGGCAAGGAAAGGTAATAAACTGACTTAAGGTCATATAGCTGGGAAGTACAGAAGACAGATATGAATCCATATATGACTTCAAATACTTTTTTTTTTTTTTTTTTTAAACTATACTGTTCTACCTTTTAGAAATACATGGTGATTACAAGTAGGCACAACTATGGCATCTTGGAATAAACACTAGAAGATAGTATGCACATATGAAATAACTGTGATATGGGATAAGGATTAAAGGCAATTTTAAAGATTTATTTTTATTGTTTTTGACACACAGAGAGAGAGAGAGAGAGAGAGAGAGAGAGAGAGAGATACAGACTCAGAGAGAAGGGGGAAGGCCCAGAGCAGTTTCCATAGTTGCACATCATTGGTTTTTTCCACATAGTTTCATTCCACAGGTGGGTACGGGGCTGCACAGGGCAGGCACTGGGCTGGGTCTCACTCCAGTGAGAACCAAACTGGGGGCACTCCCCAGTTCAGCATATGAGTCGGAACGGGCTGGGGCCGGGATTCAATCCTCAGTCCCTGGGGCTGCAAAGTGAGCGCTTAACCCACTGAGCCAGTCCAGCTTCCCTAGGATCAAAGGCAATTTAACTATAAAAGTCATCATTGTTAATGCTATATGATCTACTCAATGCAAAGACCACAGATAATCAAGCAACAAACTCCTGACCTTCACTTCTTCCTGAGAAGTTTAATTATATATGTCTTTGAAAACACCTGTTCCAAACTACTTCTTATTTATTTATTTTTGACAGAGAGAGAGAGAGAGAGAGAGAGAGAGAGAGAGAGAGAGAGAGAGAGAGAGATCTGAACTGGGGGAGCTCCCAGCCCAGCATATGGTTCCGCACGGGCCGGGACCGGGACTTGATCCCCAGTCCCCAGCGCTGCAAAGTGAGCGCTCAACCCACTGAGCCATCCCAGCTTCCCCCCAAACTACTTCTAATTTCACTCTTTGCTGGCCTTCTAAGCGAGAAGGTAAGTAATCTGGTTTCAAATTCTTTTGTTGTCCCTACCCACAAAGTCATTGCTTTTAGTGTTTTTGAGAGAAGGTGAGAAAGAGAAAGAAAGGGAGAGAGAGAGAGAGAGAGAGAGAGATAAATATGGGGGGAGGGCCCAGAGCAGCCTCCATAGTTGTATGTCATTAGTTGTGACATGGTTTTATTCCACACAGGTGGATGTGGGCCATGCTAGATAGGAACAGAACCAGGGGCCTCCCACATGGAAGGTGAGAACCTTCATTACTGAGTCATCCTGGCCATTAGCAGTTGTGCTACAGTCCAGCATATGGGTTTGCTTGGGCTGGGGCCAGGATTCGATCCCCAGACCTCATGGTTGCAAGGCAAGTGCTCTACCTGCTGAGTTACCCCGGCATCCCCAGAAGTCACTGCTTCTTAACATGGGTTTTCTAATCTAACTTTCATAGAATCCAAAGTGTCCTCTATTTCAATTTACGACCTAGGAAAAGTGACAGTAGTCAAGTGTCATCTAAGGTTTGCCCAGAAAAGGATTTAGGTTATCCTGAAAGTACACAACTACATCTTCAAGCCTTCTGAGTTCACTTGCCCCTCACTTGTTGGGACATGACCACCTGCTGTGTTTAGAGCAGATTATAACTCCCAGATTACAGATGATATCTCTTCCCCAATTAGATCATCTTGTTACCATGGGCAGAAAGAACAAGGCTGTGTGGTTGGGGAGAAAGAAGGGAAGGAGGAAGAGCCGGAAACAAAGGAAAGAGGAGATGAGGTGCAGCTACAACTAACTGTAATGGACTGTAATGCTATCAGCATTGTGTGCAGAAAGAAATCTCCACATGTTGGCATGACAGTTCGACAAGGACCAAGTAAACAAGAGATCCACCTCCTGATGAGATGGAGTGGTCAGGGAGGACAGCAAGGACCCGCCTGGAAATGCCTAGACCACCACACCCCTAAAACTTGAATATTTCGAGCCCTCAATGGAATAAAATACTAAACTTCTTTGTTCTTCAGCGCAGTCCTCCTCCTGGCCTGCCCACTCCCAATATTTTGGGAGTGTACTCTTCTGTTCCTTTAATAAATCCACTGCTTGTTTGGCTTAGTTTGTGTGGCTTAATTCGGTACATCCTTGAATGCTTTCCTGTGACTTACCAACAACCTGTTCTTTAGTAACAATCTGTGTAATCACAATAGAAGAATATTGGACAGGAGTAGGAGTAAAGCTAGTTTGTTGTCAAGGCTTCTGAGATGGGCAAAGCAAAGTTGGATGCTTCAACAGACATGAATGTTTTAGGGGGAAGACTTAGAGCATGGTAGGGAATGATGTGAGACAATGCCCTGTAAATTTGATTTTACTGATACAACATCTCAGCCATACCAGAATCAGTTACATTCAAAATGATTAATCATTGTCTCCATGAAATATTCAAGGTCCTGCTGCCTTTTCTTTTGATGAAAACAATCAACACTGAAATATGACTTACAGGCTTTTGTTCATTCTATACCCCTTTAATAAAGTAGAACAAAACAATTTTGCCTTGGGCTTGGCTGAGTTATGGGGTTTATCTCCTAAGCTTCATTCCTCAGACCAATCACCAAACTGAGCCTATTACAAGAAACCTGGTAGATAAGGAAAAATGCCTGTGCTGTACCTCAGTCATTGATTTATCAATTCGATAATTGCTCTGAGAGACAGGTTTTCTCTTTATATTTATAGAAAAACAGGCACTGCAGCAGAAAATTAATTTAGCTAATGCATAAATGCTGATGGCTTTGTATGACATATGTTTTTCACAAATGTGGCTGATGAATTACAACCTGACTCCATCACTCTCGGGGGAGGGTGCAGGGAAGGACTACAAACCCTTGGGGCATTACCTGCGGGAGACTCCACCCGAGTCCCCACATACCTTCTCTGCATACTCAGACACGATCTGCTTGATCTCAGCGGAGCAGAGTCCCACGATCTGGCCCACAGAGCTTGCGGTGAGACGGCTCTGCAATCACAGGGAGGGTGAGTTCTCAAGGTCAAGCCTTGTCTTTCACAGAACCGGAAAACCTGAAGGCTCTGAGTATTACAGCAAAACAGGTAGTATTCCCATGGGAGGAAACAACTTACGTTTTCATCAACAAGGAAGGGAGAGAACAAGCCTTGGGACACACATGAAGCCACCTGTCTACCAGTAATTCCTGAGTCACTCGGCTAACTGTGCCAGATATTCTTAAGAGCCTGGGTACCTCTGGTTCGTAATGATCACTCATTATCCTTTATACCCCATCCCAAGATCTCTTCCTGAGGGCCACTACACAGAGCCTGCACGGAACTTGGCAGGCTCAGGATTCAGGGGAAAAAGAAGTACCGGTACAAATGGGAGAGAAAGAGGAATTTGAGAACTCCTAATAGTGTATTTCTTTACCACCACAATCTTTCCTACCCTAAAAAACAAACAAAAATGTGATCCTTTCAAAGCCCTTGGTTAAATCTTCTAGACAGGCCTTGAGCTCTGAGAAGACCAAATCTAAATTTGGTATCCTATTTTTTATCCAGATGGTGTAGGAAGGAAACAGAAGGGCTAGTTTGGCATGGGCATAACTGGTGTTTATGGACAGGCAGGCCTGAACCATGGCTCTTCTGTTGAGGCCCATACACGTCTGTCCCAGAAGGGACACCCTGCCTTCACAATGGTCCCTCAAGTCTCCCTCCTAGAGGTTCCCATGATGGGAACACTATAAAAAGCTTCCCAAAAGAAAGATTCCTACAAAATAGGTAGCACTGAGTGCTGAAAAGTGCTCTGAAGGGGTCTATCTGGGAAGAGTACCCCACAAAGTGGCACAGGGTGTTGCCAAGTCCCCATTCCCATACCATGCCCACTCCATGACCACTCCCACCTCACCTCCTCATTTGCCATGGCGGTCATCTTGGTCATCAGTGACTGAATACGCTTCTAAAAAAGGAATGGGGAGAAGTAGCAGTGAGTGGATCTGACCATGTAAGACTTACACAACATTTCTCAACAGGTCTTTGCAGTAGAATCCAAGGGTTATTTCACTTGATCTCATTTTATGATGAGTCTCATGAAAAGTGATAAAAAGAAAATGGAAAGGGTATGAAAGGCCAGATAATAGCAGCTGACCATTTTGGAAAGCTGGGGATAAAAGTGAAATTCCTCCCAAGATGATTTTAAACAAAAGCCTCAGGGGGTCTACACTGGCCACACACCTCTTCAGCAGCTCTGAGTTCATCTTCCTCATGGGCATCAGTTTTTTCTGTAGTTGAGAGCCCTGTGGGAAGTGCCGCTTTCTTGTCCTCAGCCTGGAAGGAAAGAGGAAAAACAGCTGAGCATTGGAGTTGCAGGCTCAGTAGAGAAAGGACAACATTGGAGAGGCATGAGTCTGAAAGAAAACACACAGATCTGGGGAGCGAAACCAGTCCCTGGGAAAAAAAAAAAAATCCAGACACCTGAGCTCCCATTCCAACTACAGATGGAGCAGGCAGAGCTCCCGGCATAGGCCAGTGCTGCTGATTAAATTCCTATCCGGTCACACACATTTGCCAGACATATCCTTACATTTTGACTGGGTCTTCCCCTTACTTGAATGACTTCAAAAGCAGATCAATGTCTAAAGGAGAGTTTTTTCAAACTGCCAGTTGAGCCCCATTAGTGGGACATGAAAGTAATTTAGCAGGTTTGACAAGCATCTAATTAATAATTGAGCAGGACAGATCAGAGTGCTTTGCAGGTATCTGAGGGTTAAGTACTGCTTTGTGAAACTGATTTTTGATGTATGTACTGAATCATGATGAAAAACAGAATTCTTACTGCCAACAGAAGTCACCAAAATTTGAAAACTGGCCTAAATGATGAAAATTCAAACTGCTTCACCTGATGATCAAGATTCATGCTCTGCACCATACCACACTCAAGACATGTAGATTAACTGCTGTTCCTCAAGCATGGCCTGGAAGTCTATAGAGTTCCTGGTTTTAATTCCATCTCTGCCACCTACCAGCTGAGATATCTTCTCTGGATATCAGGGTCTTCTAGGGTCAAAAGAGAGGACTGGTCTAAATTCCCTTCTCAGATCATCCCAATTCTAGGATGCTTTCCTATAACAAGTCTATAACTGATCCTGGGCTTCTAACCGCTAGGTCTATCTATAGGGGACAGACTTGTTCAAATGCACTAACTGACATTAACAATGACAGGACAAGCCCAATATGAATATTATTTCATGGGCATCTTACAATTTCTTTTTTTTTTAAAGATTTATTTACAATTTCTTAAATCATAATCAAATTACCTTATTTCAGAATATAATCATAAGCATATGTATTCTTTTCAGACTTAAATTACACATCAAAATTAAATATATGAATTGAATTCTTATATACCAGATATTACATGACATACTCAAATCCAGAAAACACCTTGCTTTGGAGGAAATGACTGCTTAGTTGAAGGGAAACACAAATGTGGGGGGAAAAAATGAGAAAACCAAAACATATCACAATCAGTGCGTTATTGAATACCAATGAACTGATAATAATAATAAATAGTAGTAATGACGATTACTGTGTATTGGATCATTCTATGTCCTTTACATTTTATTCTTCAAACAAGGCTGTGAGGTAGTACAATTACTGCCCCCATTTTACAGAAGCTGTGAACGAAGGCAAAATTATTAAGCATATTGTACAAAGTCACACAGTGAAGGGATGAAGCTAGGCTATGAAATCAGCCAATCTGGCTTTAGAACATATGCTCCTAGTCACTGTCACAGCACTCTGATGACTGAGACAACAATTACCACAGGCAGCAGGAGGCTGGGGTCTGGCAAGGCCTCCTAGAAGAATTGAAGGATGGGGTATTAGACAGAGGGAGGGGTGGCAGAAGAATAGCAGGAATGCTGTCCTAGTCAAGAAAATCTGGGGGCTGAGTGAGAAATGAGAAAAAAGGTTACTAATAAATCTCAGGCTGCAGGACTCCACCTTTAGTTAGTATTTTATTATTTAAAAGGCAGTGGTTAAGAACACAGCCTTTGATGTCACACAGACCTGGGTTTAGATTCTTATTATGGCACTTATGAAGCTGTGTGACCTTGGACAAATTACGGAGCCTCTTTGAGCCTCTGCTTTCTGACCTGAAAAAAAGGAGTAAGTATCTCCCTCATGGAGTTGTTCAGAGGAATAAGTGAAAACAACACATGCAGAGGCCTGAACAAAGGGCCTGGAACGCAGTGAAGGTTTGGCACTGTCAGATTTATAAGCATGTTCTGCTGGTGACATTAAGATCATTAATTCAAAAATAAAGAAAAATCACTGAGACTCCTTTGTGAAGTCAGAAAAATCCATGCTTACTTACCTGATTTTCCCACACTAGCTGTCTTAGTACAGAGAAGACCTGTAATTTATGGTTGTGTTCTACTTCACTGCCAGCATCCTGTTCACATCTGTCTAAAGTCTCTCTCTCCAAAGCCAGAGTGCTCAAGAGTAGTGAGAGTGGACTTCACTTTCAGACTTTTAGAGTTATCAGAGTCCACAAGATTGAGTCTGGGGCCGTGGCTTTCAATCACCCTCCATTTCCTGTCCCACGATGGGCCACTGCTTCAGCCCCCAGCCTGCAAGAGGAAGCAGGCACACCCTTACTGCCCTGGGCGGCCCAAGGACCAGGTGGGCAGCAACCCTGCCTTCCCACCCCTCCTGGGCAGCCTGCCAGTGTCAAAGAAAGGCAAAGAGGAGGGTCACTTCCATCTCTCAAATATTCTCTCCCATTAGCTATGCTTTTCTTACCTTCTCTGTTTTGCTCTGGCGGCTAAATCCATATCTCCTGCAGGCCATAAGAAAAGGGAGTTCAATTACTATTCAAAAACCACACAGTTGGTCAAGTGCATTTTGGATGGATTTTTACATGAAAAGCACCAAGGACAATTTAGGCTATTTGTTGACTGGAGAAATGTCTTAAGTACCTAAATTACAAACATATTCTGCTCTTTTTGCATACTTGCCATATAAATGCTATAAATGAGAATGCTTAGATGGTGCAGAGTGCAACATTCTCTTTACATCAGAAACTACCTTTCAGATACACAGTTTAAATTAAAAGCCTTAAAAGTATCTGTATAAATAAATGTGAACATGTTTGCTCAAGCTAAACATGCTCTCTAATGGTGACTTACACAATCTCCACTCCAGCCCATTTTTAAATTCTCAAACATAACCCAAGCATTTTGCCAACAATGTTATGTTTTCACTTCACTCAACCTTAAATTCAAAGAAACTCACAAATACACTTTAGTTTCAATTAGTTTATTCTTAGGCTCTAATTACTATTTGTTACTTTTTTAAAGCAAGTATAACAGCGCAAAAAACATTCAATTAAAAACAAAAAGCATAATGCAAAACACTCAACCACACAAGCACCTTTAAATAACTTACAAGGAAACAGAATTACCTGCAACCATTTCAGAAAAACGAATTAAGGGCTCCTGCTTTGCCCTCACGCATGGCATGCCTCACCTGCTAGGTCAGTGTGCTGGCCTCTTCTTACCTGGTCTCAGGCCTTCAGGCTCACTCCACTCCCACTCTTCCTCCCCATTCCTTAACCAACTTTCTGTTGGCCTAATGCACACTAATCAATGGCAGGCCTCTTCCCTCAGGACAAACCAGGATGTCCTCAGCACTCCTTAGGGCTTCCCTTCTAAGGCCCTGCCTAACAGCTGGCAAATTCCGTGAATTCATGTAGTCAACCTCTATTGCATCTTCCAATAGTGCAGAGGCTGGAAAACAAAACACTCTATTTTCTGTATTCCTTTGCACCTGGAGTTTTGAATTCAGTTAGGTTCCACCAAGCAGATGCATTTGCTGAGTTCTGAAGGTGCAACAGTTAGATGAAGAGAGAGGGAGGGCAGAAAGGGCACACTGTGGTGTGAGTCACAGGAGGAACCTGCTCTGGCGCCAGGCGCTGTCACAGTGGCATCCTGGGTTTGGCAGAGGTAGTGTGGGTGCAGCCCCGGCTTCCCAGTCCCAGAGGCGGCTGGCTAGCGTCCTGATCATGGAGCACAGCAGCCTCCCCAGAGATCCCGTTCTAAGGTGGTGCTTGGAAAATGACCTGGCCCGGCCGAGAAGGCACCTTCTAAGTCTTTCCACGGACTCCTGTAATCAACCCCTTCTGCTGAAACCAGTGGGAGGGTTTTGTGCTCTCAACCAGGGAGCCTGGACCAATACAGGATCTTACCAACTTTCTGCTATTAGCACCTTGAGTATTTCTTTGTTTCCCAAACCCTTTGGGCAGAAAACATACCCTCAGAGACATGGCCCTTCTCTAAACCTCAGGAATTTAACATGAATTTTCCAAAGAAGCAGTGAACGACTAAGTCTGAGTAATGCAACTCCCAGGTCCCATCTACTGTCATTAAAGACAGAGGCTCTGGAAAGACTCTGACCATTCAGACTAGGTGAGGCCCTCAGCTGTATGTGTCTGTGTTTATTCCACTAATGCACTCATCCCACAGTGCACGTAATTATGTGTTATGCAAAATCAGTCTGTTGAGCTCCTGGAGGGGAGAAAATTTCTTTCACTTTTTTTTTTTTTTACCTTTTTAAAATAGAGGAGTAATTCACATAACATAAAAGTCACCATTTTAAAGTACAGTAGACTTTCTGTTAACTGGCACCCTTGGGGGTTGGTAGATGCTGGATAAATATAACTAGATTCTCTGTTAAACTAGAACTCAAGCAACAAGCACTCTCAACAAGCAAAATCTCAAGCAACCAGCAAAATAATCTTGCCAGTTGTTTGAAAGTGTCGGTTGCTTGAGTTCCAGTTAATGGAGAGTCTACTGTATATACTTCAATGTTTTTTAGTGTATTCACTCCTTGATATAACTATCATCACTATCTAATTACAAAATAGTTCACTGTCCCTAAAAGAAATCCATACTATTAACCCTCTTTGTGCTACCTTCTGCCAGCGGTACTAGCGAGAAATGCGATGGGTAATTTAATGGTCTATGTATGAGCTGATATATCAGCCCATCACACTAAAAGGGTTAACCAGTAATAGTTTTTCCATGACTTGGACACCATGAACAGTGCTGTGATGAACACTGGGATACATAAATCTTTGTGAATTAAGATTCTCAAATTTTTGGGGTAGATACCCAGAAGAGGGATTGCTGGGTCAGACAGCAATTGCATTCCTAACTTTTTGAAGAATCTCCATACTTCTTTCCATAGTGTCTATTTGTGACAACATGGATGGACCTTGAAACCATCTTATTAAATGAAATAAGTCAGAGTGAAAGGAAACAGACATATGAGCTCACTCATAGGTGGACTATAAAACTGAAAGTAACAAAGCAACAAAAACTCATGGACACAGTCAATAGTTTAGTGGTTACATGAGGGTGAGAGGGGAGGGCAGTGTAAGGGGGAGTGAAAAGAGAGCTGACTCTGGGTGGTGAGCACATAATACAACACATACACAATGTAATGTAGAATTGTACACCTAGAAACTACGTAATTGCTACCAACCAATGTCACCCAAATAAATTTAACAATAAAAAAAAAGGAAAAAAAAACAACACAAGAAAACAATTAATGGCATTTCCCCCTCTGCCCATCCCCTGGCAACCAACCACTAATCTACTTTTTGTCCCTATGGATTTGCCTATTCTAGACATTTCATACAAATGAAATCATACAATATGTGGTCTTTTATGTCTGGCTTCTTTCACTTAGCTTGTTTTCAAGGATCACCCATATTGTAGCACAAATCAATACTTAATTCTTGCTAAATAATATCCCACTGTATGGATGAACCATTTTGTTTGTCCAATCATCAGCTGATGGACATCTGTGTTGTTTCTACTTTTTGAAGATTGTACATAGTGCTGTTATGAATATTTATGTGTAGTTTCATTCACTCTTGTATCCCCAGCACCTAGTCCAGTTCGTGGCACATAGTGGGCACTGTACTCAATAAATATTTGCTGAATGAATGAAGAGTCCAGATGATTTTTCTAAAAATTTCCTTTTCCATGTGACATGATGGCAATGTTTCCATGACCAAGAACAGCTATCCTCAATTGCCTATTAATGTCACATCATTATGTACACTGGTACTGGTGTCTCTGGGAGACTCTTGAAATGTTGCTTAAGCTTCACTTCACCAGGAGAATACGATATACCGGTAGTTTTATGACCCATCATCCCTCACAAAGAGTTAGGGAAATCTTCAATTTATTTATACTACAAAACCATGTAGTTCTCTTTCATCTGCCCTAGGTATGCTGCTCTATCCTATAACCTTCATTTCCTCTTGATCGGGCAGCCATGTCCTTTCCTCTCAAGCATCAGCCTGATTTGCAGTGCTGTTTGTGCTTCACTTATCCTTGCCTTCCTCTTGCTTCACTCTGACTCACCAACCCTGCTGATGTCCCGCACCATGGGCACCAACAGAACTCTTGCCCTCTTACCACCCGGTTTACTTCCTCAGACCCTAGGCCTAGAACTTGGTCTTTTTTTTTTTTTTTTAAAGATTTATTTATTGTTTTTTTTTTTTGACAGAAAGAGAGAGAGAGATACAGAGTCAGAGACAGAGAAGAGGAGGAGGGCCCAGAACAGTCTCCATAGTTGCATATTATCGGTTTTTCCACATAGTTTCACTCCACAGGTGGGCCTGGGGCAGCACAGGGCAGGAACTGGGCTGGGGTCTCGCCCCGGTGAGAACTGAACTGGGGGCACTCCCCAGTTCAGCATATGGGTCCGCACAGACCGGGGCTGGGATTCAATCCTCGGTCCCTGGGGCTGCAAAGTGAGCACCTAACCCACTGAGCCATCCCAGCTTCCCCAAGAACTTGGTCTTTACCATGAAGGATGCACATCTTCTAGACCAGGGGTCTCCAAACTACGGCCCGCGGGCCGCATCGCCCTCTTATCCGGCCTGTGGAGACCTTTTTATCTGAATAAAATAATATTAAATAATTAAAAACAACATCTATGTTTTGATTCTTTTTTATTTGGACCTCGAGTGTGTAGTCGGCCCCCAAACTGCTGTTTGATAGTTAATGCGGCCCTCGGGCTGAAAAGTTTGGAGACCCCTGCTCTAGACCAACACAGTTCAAAAGAAATATAATGATAGCCACATATATAATAACTTTAAATTAGCAGATTCAAAGATTCATATACTCAAGTTGTTCTGACAATGCTTAAACATATTCTAATACCTAAGTCAAGCATGAATTATTAAATTTAAATTTCACATATTTAAAATTAAAATTCCATTCATTAGTTACACTAGTAACATTTCAAGTGCTCAATAGCCATATGTGGCTAATGGCTACCTTATTGGACATCACAGTTCTAGAAAACAAACAAACATGCAAGAACAATTGCCCCAGGGCAAATTAAGATATCAAGCTATCTGGAATCTGGAACAAAAAAGGGCCATAAAAAAGCCATAAATACAAAGGACTGTGAATTCTGTTCTTTGTTCATTCAATACGCATTTACTAAAACACCTTCTATGAGCATGCCCAGGTCTTACCATCATACGGGACACAGCCTGAGGGAGATGTCATATTTCATTTACTAAGTAAAGAATAATTTCAAGGCAACTCAAAATTAAGCCTCAATTAAGTATGAAATAAGCTAACTCTAGCATTCTAGTGGTTTTGCTTCAAAATTTCACTTGTAAGTCAAATATCTGCATGTAAAATGCATTTCCCCATAGTGGCAGTTTTATTTTGTGGTTAGATGTTTTAAGTTAGCTCCTAAAAGTTGATTGGGGCCATAATGAAATTGAAATATTATAGAATTGCAATTTTAAGTCTAAAATCAAAACTATGAATCTTATTAATATTTTTCAAACACCATAACATTTAAACAAATATACCCAAACATGTATTTAACAGACACCCAATCCTTAAGACCTGCAGCATGGTTGATTAGACTCAAAGTCCAGCCTTATCTGAGCAATAGAAAGTCAAAAAAGGGGGAAGAAGTTGGAATGCTGACATCAAGGCCACATGCACTGTGGGACTAGGCTGACAAGTGACAGGAACACTAATGACAGATGGGGGGGTTGGATTCCTAGGTGGGGATGAGTAATTAAGGGGTACACTGCAGTGAGGGGAGAAGCAGGATGGAACAGAGTGACTGCCAGCAGAGGGTCAGCCTTGCTTTATTGGGAAAGGCAGGGAAGAGTAGGTAGAGCTTTCCTAAAGGGGTTAGAGGGAGTGCTATTCCAAGGTTATAAGTATACAGGAACACAGAGAAGTGAAAGGGGGAGCTCAGGAGAGGATCTCCATTTGAATTAAAGGTTGTTTGAGAACTAAAATCTGCTGCTGCTAATGATGAGGATGATGGGGATGACAGGACCTAACAGCTGACATTTACTGTTTTCTACACAGGACAAACTGTTCAAAGTTCTTCTTATATATACATAGTTAAGCAATCCTCATTTAATGGTAAAGATTTCCATGCATTGAAAGTACTGAATAGAACTCTGAGGAGAGTCTAATAGCCAGGAAGGAGGGGAGGGGAACTCCCCACGAAGGGGAATAAAACACACACTTGTTGGGGCTTTACATTTTGTCCAGTTTGCTCTGTCAGTTGAATTCTTCTTATTCACCAAACAACAAAGACTGGGCTTGTCTTTCTAAAACCAAGAGCTAAACTCTCATGAAGCTCAAACAGTATTTGTATTTGTAGCTAATAATAATGGCATACTTCTGTAGTCCAAGAAACCTGAGTTCAAGTTGTAGTTTGAGGCTCTTAATAGTTCTTAGTAGTTGACCTTGAGCAAGTTATTTTTTAACCTTTCTGAATGCTGTCATTACCTTTCTCAAAAAAAAAAAGAACTACATTAACTACCAGAATGTCCTAAGTACCTACTTCCCCACCTCTCAAAAATTCAGCACTCCTTACCAAGCAAACCTAAAAAGAAAGCAAAATAATCACTCTTCTAAAAACAAAACCAGGGGATGCCAGAATAACTCATCAGGTTGAGTGCTTGCCTTGCAATCGTGAAGTCAAGCGTTCAATTCCTGGCCCTCACCCAATCAAACCCATATGCTGAACTGTGGCACAACTGGTAACTGCTAGGATGGCTTGTCAGCAAAGGTTCCTACCTCCCATGAGGGAGGTCCTTAGTTCGGTTCCCACCCCTTGCAGCCCCACACTCACCTGTATGGAATGAAACCATGGCACAACTAATGATGTACAACTATGGAGACTGCTCTGGGCTCTACCCACTTTCTCTCACTCTCTCACCTTCTCTCAAAACAATAAATTTTAAAAAATATTTCATCAAACACTTACCCTAGGCTTAAAAATTAGCAGAAGTCAACATGACCCCAACAATAGGAACTAAGATCAGTATTGAGTTACTTGTTCTTTGTTACATCCCAAATTTGTGAGGAGGCACAAATAAAACCTGTCCCTTGATTCCTTCCCTAATGAAAGCCAGACCAGACTCTGGCCTCAAACTGCCCCAATCACTCCTGAAGATGGGCAGAGATACCCCCAATTTACCCAGCTATTGCATGGTGATAACAACTATGGTCTATGACACATGCAAAAGATCTCATTTGAAACTGAGAATTTCAAAACAGAACAAAATATTGAAATACTGTCAACATGGTTTCAATGAAGTGGACAATTTACTGTATCTTTGACTTTTTTTCAGTCCTGAAAATGTTTGAGTATCCATGATAATGGAAAAAGTGGAGGTATGAACAATACAAAGTAACAAAAGCCACAACATTCCCCTCAGTACTCTTTGGCTCTGGAACACGTGACACTCAGAAAGGCTGTCTCTCCAGCTTTGGCAGCTTCAGCTGCCACTAGAGCTTGGCTGAAAAGACCACATCACAGTGCCAGGGCAACTCTTCAGGTGCAAAAAGCTCCACACTCAGAAGTGCCCAACACATGGTCATTTTGCTGCCTTGAAATTATTAATTAATCATTATTAATAACTGTTAACAAAGGCCCTACATTTTCATTTTTTACTGGGCCTGTGTAAATTATGTAACTAGTCTAGTGGTGCCTGACTCAGAAGAGTTCAATCCACAGAAGGAACAGGTAAGCTGTGGGGGCAGCCATCACAGCCGGCCTAGGGTGAGAACAAAAAACCTGCTTTAAATGAAGACTAGTTTTCTTTCTTAGGAAGGAAGGATCTGGCCCACACAGCCATAATAAAAAATTGGCAACAGCAATTCCATTCAAGAGAGGGAATACTTAAGCCAATTCAGCCCAGTTTCCTCTGGTTCTCTCCAGTCTCGAGGGGAAAGCCATCAGATGCTCACTCAGGGAGATGCTAGTGGCAGTGCCGTTAGTTCCAGCTACCCAACTAGGGTTGGGTTATGAGGCAGGCAGCACACAGCAACCACTTCCAACATAAAGGAAAGAAACCCAGGGAGACATACTCACATCAAGAACTCAGTTACCCTAAGTAGAAAACGCAGGACATAAATGAAGGTTAATACCTACATTACAAATTCAGTGAGAAAAAGTACTTCCTTATGTGTATGTGTGCGTTTTACATAAAATGTGAGGACATAAATAAGAACTGTTTTTAAAACTAGAGATGTTTTTAAGAAGTGACAAATTTACTTATAAACTTTTCCACTTTCCTAGTCAGAACAATTCTTAATAGAAAACCAAAACTATTATTTCTAACACATAAAATAAAACTATTGAAAATTCTTCAGTTTACCTGAAGATTTCATCAAATAGCAGGACATGAAGGGCAAACCACCGCCAGCGTCTCCAAATGCCCCCACCTCCTCTAGGAGGGTAGGACCAGAGTATACAGTTATATACATTTCAGAGAAGAATTTCAAAAGTAAGGTCTCTACCCCATCTGGGAAGCTACCCCCAGAAACTCAGGTAATTCAATGCTAGAAAGAAAAGTCCCATGCTAGAAATCTCAGGCCAAAAACAGTAAACTTAATCAGGTATTAGTAAAAGCCAACCAAGTTCATCCCACTGAAGCAATTAAAACTAACTTTTCAACAATTTTGTAAGAGACGCTTTAGTGGGTCCCATTCATTACCTGCCATATTCCAAAAGTGTAGCATGGATTCGAGATTCTTCATCAAGCAGCTCCTCTGCTCCCTGTTGGCGTTTGTATTTCCGACGGGGCTTGTACACATCCTAAGAAGTGGAGGAGACAGAGTAGTTACTGAGTGTGAGAGGCTCTCCCCTGAACTGACTGCTGAGTGCACGCTACCAGGCAGGGGAGTGAGCCTTTCCCCATCATGGCAAGTGTACAGCTCTCCAGGAGAGAAGCAGGCATGCAGAGTGCCTGACTTCAAGGAGTCTGCTCCTTTGACTTTTATGTAGGTAGCAAATATTTCTACCCAATCTACTGCTTGTCACCTTTGTTGCAACCTGCTTTTTTGTCCCATGACATTTTAATATTTTATGTAGTCAAACTTATAAATCATCTTATATATTATTTTCTTTTTTTTTTTAGGATTTATTTTTATTGTTTTTTTGACAGACAGAAAGAGAAAGACAGACATACAGACAGAGAGAAGGGGGAGGGCCCGGAGCAGTCTCCATAGTTGACAGCATTAGTTTTCCATATAGTTTCACTCCACAGGCAGGGCAGGAACTGGGCCGGGAGCCTCCGGCACAGGCCCCAGCAAGAACTGAACTGGGTGCACACCCCAGTTCAGCATGTGGGTCTGCATGGGCTGGGACGGGATTCGATACTCAGGCTCCAGGGCTGCAAAGTGAGCGCTTAACCCGCTGAGCCATCCCAGCTCCCCTTATATCTTATTTTCTATTTCAGGGATTGTGAAACAAAAAATATGCATGCTACTTTTATAATTTATATTTAGCCATTTAGATGTATTCACATTTTTATTTTTTTTGATATAGTGAAAGGTAGGGATCTAGCTATTTTTTTCTGAATGAAAATTTAAAATCCCAACATCATCAATTTAATAGTCCATCTTTCCCGATTTGAAATTATATATATACACACATACACACATATAATATCATTTAGGAGATACATATATATCTCCTAAACAAAGTATATGATACATATAGTAGGTGCTCAATTAATGCATTTCTTCACCCCCAGATGACCTGGTTTGTCACTCTACCCAATACATCTTTCTTGAATACCAAGTTGGCAGTCAAATACCTTCATAATTTTGCTCAGGGCTCTGGGTGCAAGTAGGCAGTTGTTTATCTAAGCAAGGTATTCTATAATAGTTGTGTGTTCCTAGATCTTTTTGTCTTCACTACCAGAGTTCTCCACATCTAATCTCTACCTGGACATCTCCAGGATGAGCAGTACTATCAGGCTTCTCTACATAGTGACATTTTTATCTAATTATGATTGTTCCTCCCTTGATAATTCTGGTTAAGTTTATGATTACTCTATTTTTGATTATGAAAAATTTCCAACATAAAGAAAAAATTCTTTCTATAACATATACTACATAATTTCAACAATTTTGTAGAAAAGGAATGAAACAGGGTCTAGGATGATTCAAGAGTGTTGTTCTTTGCAGTTGCTGCCACAAATATTCCATAGTTTGTTACTGGTGTCCATATAAATAGGAAGCTATAAATAACATATAAACAGCAGATTTATGGGGAAATAAAAAATATAATAAACTGATATGACGTCAGTACTGCACGTGCTTTAATTTCCAGTGAGCTCTACTATTATAACTGTAGTATATAATTGAGCCTAACTGCTATCTTCCTTAGGTACTACTAATAGAGTCACTGACCCAAGTCAGGAAACTGGATTTTTCTAAAAAAAGGGTTGAGTCCAAGAAAACAGCATACTGAAACCAACAGCTGCAAAGACCTTTTATTCTGCCAAATAACGACAACGCTGGTCTTTTGTGTAAGTATTCCTTATACTTTAAGTACCTCATAAACATCTCACATTTTGCAATTTATAACTACACTATGAGGTAGAGGCAGATGCTATTCCAGAATAATATTAGGCCTGGCTCTATGTACCCTGGGCTGCCTGCCAGCCCAAGGTTTCTTCACTATACTAACTTGTCTCTGGTGGGCATTCTAGTTAGCCACCAACCATTTCAGCTGAGTCGTCTCAAGAGACTCACTGTACAGTCTGAGGCTGTCACATGCATCATTACAATACTTGCACCCAATAAGGACTTAATATTAATAGTAATAAGTATCTGTAAGTCAGGTTCCCAAGCCAACCAAAGAGAACTATTGACAAGTCACCCTGTAAAGCAATAGGAGTTAGGAACACTGACATCCAGTCTTGTCTCTGCCACCAACTAGCTGTATGACCTTGGGAAAGGCAGGTACCTTAATGGGCCCATTTCCTCATTTGTAAAATGAGCTCTATATTAACAGACCTTGAAGGAGACTCCCAGTCTCTCACTTTTTTTGTATCTTTTTAATCCTGCAAAGAAAATGACTTGGCAACATAACACCATCAGTAATTTAGAATCTGAGCTTAATTAAAAACAAACAAACAAACAAAAACCACATCCCAAGCTTTCACATGACTGAACTCTTAAAAAGGTATGCAAAATCAACTTATCTTGGGGAAGCCATGATGGCTCAGTGAGTTAAGTACTCACTTTGCAGCCCTGAGGACCAAGGATCGAATCCAGGCCCTGGGCTGTGTGGAACCATATGCTGAACTGGGGTGTGCTTCCCATGTGGGAGGCCCCCAGTTCGGTGTTCAGCCCCTGGATCGAGGGGGGATGCCTCCCATGTGGGAAGTCCCCAGCCCTGTTCACGCCCTGCGTGGCCCCCAACCCACCTGTTTGGAACAAAACCATGTTGAAAACTGACGACATACAACTGTGGAGATTGCTCTGGGTCCTCCCCCTTCTCTCTGTCTCTATCTGTCTGTCAAAAACAATAAAATAAATCTTTCCAAAAAATCAACTTGTCCTTTGCCATTAACAAGAGTAGGCACTAGTAATGGCTCTCATTTATTGAGTGCTAGGTATGTGCCACGCATATACTGCTTTATGTGTGCTATTTGATCCTCACACCCAGTAAGATAGCTATCCTTGTTTTCCATATACAGATGAGATGATGAAACAGGCACATGGTTAAAGAACTTGCCCAAGGTGCCACAGGTAGGAAATGTTAGAGAAAGGCTAATTCTAGAACTGAGATTCTTAAGCATTGCAAGATATTTTATACCTTAGTTTTGATCATCCTCCATGGAAGGTTCTAATCATTTGTTTCAGCAGATGCTAAAGGATACATGAGAGGGCTTAAAAAAATTAAGGTGACCCTCTTGTAAAGCAGAGTACTCTTATGTGAACTCTTGCAGTGTGAGATTCAAAGATTTCTACCTCACAGGTCTGATTACAAGTCAGGTTCAGCAGGTGGAGCAATTCCTCTTAATCACATTCCAAATGGCATGGAAGGGAAGTAGAAGAGCACACAGTACCTTGGCAGCATCTGCAACAAAGCCTTGATCACTACCCCGACCCCCAATTCCTTTATGAATGGAGCAGGCATGAACAGCAGCTACCAACTTGGTGTTCTATCCTCAGAAGCTCCAATAGGCCCAACCACACCCAACTCAGCAGGAAACTATATTCCCTGGTAGGTAACAGCTCATTCTCAGTGTTCAACATCCCAAGCCCAATTCCAACACACATACCACAGCCTGAGGCCTGTGAACAAACTCCGCCTTCCACCTAAACGGGCGCCACAAATGTTTCCACTAACAATGAATTAGCACTGCCTTGAATCAGCCGTAAGAAAAAGTTATAACTGAGACAAAGTTTTTTTTTCATTCTTACATTGATGAAACAACAACAAACAAAATAAAGCCCCTGGGTACTGAGTGAAGAAAGTGATGGGAGACCAGTAGATGATTATCATTTCTATAGAAAGGAATAATAATATATCTATAGGTTTGAAAACTGGAGAGGAAGAGATACCCCCAAACCTTGTTCCTTTTCTATTAGTTTTTTATATAAACTCTGCTCTGCAGGGATGTCTTCTGATCTTTGAGTTCTAGCACAAGTCCCATCTCATGTCTCCGTGAGTATGCACCAAACAGTAAAACTTGGTGAGAATATGCTGTTACAGAAATGAGCCAAAGAAGGCTTCTTCCATATGTTGGCTCCTAGGCTTATTTCTTCAAAGTAGTCTGAGACCTGTTGGTTGTAAAGCCCATCAGTACTAAACTCAAATTTTTACATACCGTATCTAACTGTTTTAAACATGACTCCCCTACCCAAAGTAGACTTTTAGCCATTCACACACAGCCTGTTTAAATTGCATTCTCTAGGGAAGCTGGGATGGCTCAGCAAGTTGAGCGCTTTTCTTGCCGCCCCAGGGACTGAGGATTGAATCCTGGCCCTGGCCCATGTGGATGCATATGCTGAACTTGGGTGTGACCCCAGTTCAGTTCTCAATGGGGTGAGCCTCGCAAGTGGGAGGCCCTCAATTCAGCTCCCTTTCTGGGCATGCATCCCTTGTAGGAGGTCCCCAGCGGGGGGTATGCCTCCCATTTGGGAGGCTTGGGCCTGGTTCCTGCACTGCCTAGCCCCGTGGCCACCTGTGGAGTGAAACTATATCAAAATATAATGACATGCAACTATGGAGACTACTCTGGACCCTCCTCCTTCTCTCTGTCTCTCTCTCTTAAAAAATAAAAAAAAAGAATACTTTGAATTGTATGCTCTGCTAAACTGCTCCCAGCATTTACTAACTAACCACAGACAGGATAAGCCCTACTAGAGCTATAAAGACTGCAAGCTGCTGCAGCCCTTTAAGATCTGTCCCTGAGCTTCCCCCTGTGCTGCTGAACAACATCACCTAGCTGAGCACGTGAACCTCCTCTGTGATCTCCCAAGGTTCCCTACCTTTCTGGACAGTAGCCCCTGCACTCAAGCCTCTGGGTGGTCACCTGCTGTGCAGCACTTCCCCATCCAGCAAGTAAACCTGTCAAAACATTGCCCAAATAAAGCCTCTGTGTGCTACTGCCATCTTGTGGTCATACCTTTTCTCTTGATGGGCCCTGAATCCCCTGAATCCCTGACAGACAGGTGGAATGTTGACTGCTTTCATCTTGGCTCCTAGAATGGCAGCCTGGCATTCAATGAGTGCTCAGTTACTATTACTGAATGAAATAATGGAGTGAGACAGAGTTTTAGTCCTTAACCCGTAACTTAACTACCTGTCTGATTTAGGACAAATTACTTTAACTTCTGTAGTTTTCCATCAGTAAAATAGGGATAAGTAGAGTTGTGAGGATTAATTAATTATTTAATAGTATCTGTATATGGCTAATATTAACGGCTAATATATATATTCAATAAAATTCACTATTATTATTCTACTTATGTAGCCACATTTACATTTTATGTGCTGTATTAAAAGACCATCCACATGGCATTTCCTATGGAAGAACACACTTGAGAAGTAACGTATTTTTCGGTCCATAAGACGCACTCCGCCCCCCCCCCCCCAAAAGTGGAGGGAAAAGTGTGTGAGTCTTATGGAGCGAATACTGCAAAGAAGAGTACACATTGGGGACCTTAATGATGCCGTGGGGAAGCCTGCAGCCAGATCAGAAAGGAGGGACTGCATGGAAGGAAAGCGTGTCCAGGCAGGTTAGGTGCGTCTGTCTTATGGAGTGAAAAATACGGTAATTTAAATATGGTTTCTTAGGTGACCCAGTAAGTTCAGCAAAGCATTCAACTAGACTGGAAGCTCTAAAAAGGCTTTTATTTTTTTCTGTCCTCTCTATTCTCATACAAAATGTTAAACATTACCAAATGCTCAATAAATAGTAAAGAAATACTGGTAGCTTTTGAGGCTAAGAGTAAAAATTCACAGGTACTTTATTCAAGGTTAAGAGGGAGTAACAGACATCACTGCACAGGATAGATACTTCATG
Source organism: Craseonycteris thonglongyai (assembly GCA_004027555.1). Classification (NCBI taxonomy): domain Eukaryota; kingdom Metazoa; phylum Chordata; class Mammalia; order Chiroptera; family Craseonycteridae; genus Craseonycteris; species Craseonycteris thonglongyai. Next base: position 20,020 of record PVKE010009732.1, on the reverse strand, counting down.
AATATGAAAGACTGACAGCTCAGAAAAGGAGGAAGTAAGCTGTACAATAGCACACTGAGATGAATGAGCAATTATGATTATGAGGTGAAAGTGGAAGGTGGTGAGGCGAAGCCCGCCTTGGGTGGCAATAGTTTCCTCTTAAGTCCTTTGAAAATATACCACCTCCCATTAAGCAGGCCTTCTACAAAGCAGCTAGCTATTCTGTGAAAAGGAGATAGGGAGAAGTCAAGAAATTAACACATTTCAAAGAAGAAAGCAGAAGTACTGGAAATAATCCCCAGAAGGACAAAAAATGAGGCCAAGACAGAGAGCACCTCAAAGTGAGTATCTCAGAAGTTACAGTTCACAACAGCCTTTCTGCCCCACAGTCTAGCAAGAGATACTAACAGCCTTAGGCATAACCTTTGACTCAGTTCCACTTCATGATATGTATCCTAAGTAAAATAAAGATAAAAAAACAAATTTAACTATGAGGATGTCCTACCTAAAGGCTACCCTCCCCCACCCCCCAAAAAACTAATCTAATTAAATTATGAATAATTTAGAGCCACTAAAAATGCCAGGGAAGAATTCTTTTGGCAAAGAAAGATACCTTTAATTATGCTATTGAACAAAACAAGCCTGCAACAAAACACAATATACAGTATAATGCTGTTTGTTTTTTTTTAATTTCTAATTATCTAATTGATACCCATAACTATATTTCCTACTTGGAATATGTGTAATTATCCCTGGCTGGTGGTATCATTTAGTCTTTGTACTTTTTCTCCATTTCCTAAGTTTTCATAATTATTACTATAGTACTCATATAAAAGAAAAAACAAAAATCATGCACCAAAAAAATAGATGGACTACATCACCAAAGACAAATGCAAAAGACTGGAGCAGTCCTTTAAGGATGGCAAAGACACAAATAACTCACATGGTTTGAAAAATATTAAAATGTTTAATATTTATTTTTTTAAAAGAGGTTATTTCTAAGCAAGAATAAGTGAAAGCCTGCTGGTTGAGGCACAATGGTATTATGCTAACTCAAAATGAAAAAAGAAAATATGACAATCTCCACTTGGCTAACATTCTCCAGATGGACAAAAGGTCTTCAAATGGGAAAAGTCACAGTAAATGTCCCCATAAGCAACTGCAGAGGTGGTAGGGGAGCACCCAGCCACTCTGAATACATTTGAGTCTCTGGGGCCCAGATGAATAATAGCCTAACATCCTAAAGTAAGTTAAGAACAGTACCGCAAGACTGGTGCCAGGATATGAAGAGAAATCAGAGAGCAGACGAAGAGGGAGAAAACTGGAGAAGCACTAACACCTGTTGTGTTTGAAGAATCAGATGTAAAATCAAAGCATAGCTGCTTCTTCTCAGCTCTGCAACTATGTAGGGAATTTGTTAGCATTTCTGAGCTTCACCTTCCTAATTTATGAAATGGGAATAATAATATATCACTCCCTGAGTGTTAGTGAGGAGATAATGACATAATGCTTATAAAATGCCCAATTAGGTGCCACGCACACAGAAGGCACTCAATCAATAATGACTGCTGCACACATATATTATATAAAAGGCTAGGGATAGACACTAGGCACCTGCATGCTACACCTTATTTTAATTCTTAATTTACCATTCACAATTTAAATTTGGGATTCTAGACTTGTCAATAAGGAACAGGTAAGAAATACTGATGATGCATGACAGGCAGAACTGGTCAAAGACTGAAGGAGAAGGAAACCCTATTTAAGACCTGAGACTTCCAAAGAGCCACAACTGGTCATCTAGGAAAGATTTCATTTCCTTTACTGAGGGAAGGATTCTCCTTAGGAAATACGACCACCGAAAACAGCAAGCTGTTCCATTTATTATACTGATTCAAGAATAAGCCAGGGACATGAACTGTAGCCCTGGAATCTCTTGTGAACTTCTGGGTCTCATTTTAAGGCTAAAAGGAAGCCTCTGCAGAGTGATGGGTGTGAGGGATGGAAGTTAATGGCAATGGTGTTCAGCTTAGAAACCTAAGAAGACAGCATCTGGAAGTGAAGAGTATTTTCAGTAGATAGGAAGTGAAGGAAAATAAAACCTAAGGGCCCAACTTTAGCCATACACAGAAATTCTTTACCATTCTTGCTAAAAATGTATTGACAGTTGATTGATGAGTAAGCTCACACATAAAAAAGGAAATGAACTAAGCAAAATGAACTATTTATTAACAAAGAGACTTGCAATTTTTTCCCCATTTTCTTTTCTCTTACTATAATTTTTTGATCATTTGCAAACATCTTTTTACCTAGCAACTCACAGCACAGGGTCATAAGACTGGGTTTGCATCCTGGCTCTATCACCAATGTGACCTTGGGCAAGTTATATAACCTATCAGTGTCTTAGTTTCCTCACCTGTAAAAAAAAGTATTACTACTTCTTCACAAGGTTGTTGCGAGGACTAGATGAGTTAGTTATATATAAATGCTTACAACAATGTCAGGGAACTGTGTATTTGTCATTATCATTGTCTCCTTAAATTTTATGCAGTCACATTACCAAGCAGAAGAGGATTTAAAAACAAAAAAACTTCCATTACAAATGAAAAGAAGAAATAACGTGTCTCTACAGGCCTGAAATATTTAATGGGTATAGAGTTGCCAGACTCCATTTCATTGATAGGATGATCAACAGCTACAAGGGCCTCTTGTTTTGGGTAATACAGCTGAAAACTGTAATGTTTTCTTTTCTCTATGTAAGGCTTGAAGTGAGAGTTTCATGTAAAGCTATTCAATGAAGCATTACAAAAAGTTTACTTGCATTATTGTTTTTGAATAGGCAATATATAAACTTAATATAAAATTCAAAGAGAATTTTCCATCTTCTCCTGCCCCTTGCTCCTCAGCTCCCTGAATCAGAGGTAATACCTGGTTCTCTTACCTTTTCAGAAATGAATTATCATTTAAAATAAGAAAAAGCAACAGCATACTGGTTATTATTTGTCATGAAAAATGCTTTAAATATCATACAAAAGACTCTATATTGGTAAGTAAAAAAAATCTACAAAACTATATTTAAAGTATAATTGCAATTCAGTATAAAAATGCACATTAAAAACATGGAAGAAATATATCCAAGCATCAAAAGTGGCTGCTTCTGTGTTATGAGATTGAGGCTGATTTTCTTCCCCTGTATGTATCAATCTTTATAAAAAAACAAAACAAAACAAACTTAAAGAAGTTCTAAACTAAACATCTATTTCACAACCAGGTAAAAAGTAACTTACTGTACTGTCACATCACATGCTCTCTCTCTTATTATTTAATATTGCTACCAAACCTGAAAACAACTTCTGAGAGTAACCATCTTAAAGGTTTTACACTCTTCCCATGTGCAAAATGGAATTGAGGAAAAGGTACAAACTACAACAATAAAATGAGAAAGACTTTTTTTTTGTTTTAAATAACCACTTCACATCTTTCATCATCAAATAATTGTTATTCATTTCACAGTAATCACCCTGGGAGACCACACATTTATTCTTAAAATAAAAAGCATGCAAACTAAATCTATACATTATCTCCATAAGAGAATTTACACCTATGCACTGAGACTTCATTCCTATCAGGCTCAGGTACAAAGCATGCAGGGTGAGGTGGGGAGTGGGTCAACAAGGTTCTGTTGGGCTCTGGCCCAGTGCTGAAAAAGCCCAAAGCCCTCCTGCACCCCTTGCAATGGAGAAGTGGGAACATGTGTACAGACCCCAGGTTAAGATACATTGTGTATGGTGACACATGCCATCCCAGAGTTCCCCACACAAAGCTCAGAAGGCACTCTGCTGCTCCAAAGCTACCATGTGGGTGTGGTGACCGCAATTTACTGTCTCATTATCATCTGCTTTCTGGAGCCATTCAAAGTTTACACCTGTCACTGGCATAAATGTAGGGCTTTGGGTTTGGAAAAGTTCTCTCTTAAAACTGGAATAAAGAAAAACACAGCACAGTGGCTGTAGCCAGTTCAACCTGGGAAGGCTGATGTCCAGATATGGGGCATGTGAGGCAGGTGGGGCTTCCCTCACACTCACCTGAAGTCAGCTAGCTCCCTAACAATTCCAACAGACAGAAACCTCAGAAAGCAGGGTTTTGTGATTTAAATCGAAGCACTATTTGGAGGTTATGAACCTGTTCCTCTTTACCAGAACAGGGACAGGGAAACTTACTGCGAGGTCAATGACTGTCTTGATGGCCTTTTCTTTTCTCTTCATGAAGTCATCATCCTGTAACACAAAACACAGGGATTATATCCTGTGTGAAGACTGCAACTCAATTGGACTGCTCAGAAATCAATCTAGAAATTGAGTTCTCATCACAACTTGGCCTGAGAAAGTCTCAACTTTCTAACAAACTGGAATATATCCTTCATGAGTAAACCTAGGGCCTCTGCAGATAGATCCCAAACAGATCCCTATTGCCAGGAAGAAAAAGGGGAACCACAGCATGTAGTGGTAAAGAAGTGTTCGCGTAGCAAATACTTTGAGCTTTGAAACTGCAGGCAAGTTACTCTTCCTCTAGGCCTCAGTTTCTCCTTCTGTAAAATGGGACACCACCACTTATCTCAGGGAGCCATCGAGAGGATTAAAAGACTAGAAGGCAGGTGATATGCTGAGACTGGAATGCAGTAAGAAACCGATAACTATTGGCTATTATTGTTGTGATTATTATTAAACTGTTATATAGGAATATCCTATGCAGGTGGTCTCTTGAAAAGCTGTATATAACTATACAAAAATACGCTCATGTTCTTGTAATTTAATAGAAGTTCTGTGTCAAGTACCAAAACGAAGAGAAAAGGACAAAATTGTAGGGCTTTACACTCAGTGTCCATTTAAAGAGGCAGTTCGAATGTACCAGGAGTCCCCATTTCACTGCTGACCGGGTACAAGCAGAGATGTCATGCGGGGGGTTAAGCATGCAGGGGAGCCCGAGCTCTCTTCACTCCTTCCTAGGCAGTCTCTAAGTGTATACTCCCGCTCTCATCTGGACAAGCAAAGAAAAGACGAAAACTGACCTCAGGGAGGCTGTAGGTTTTCTGGAACTGGGATACAGAGTAGGAGCGGATGTAGTCACCCATCTCTTCTTTTGTTTCTATAGCTCGCTTCACCAGCCACTGGGGAAGAAAGTTAGGAAATGTGAGTAGGAATGAAACACCACTGCTGTGAAGGCCAACTTAGAGATGGCACAACTCTTGACCACATATCACCACACTTAAATTGACCAGATGATGAGAAACTATCACAGGTACTGTCCTACAGGCAAGGCCACGAGCTGGGCATCTGAAATGCTAAGATCCAGTGGGACCTAGAGCTGAGTAGCTGTGCAGGAGTTATAAAACCTCACTTCTCATCCTCAGGCCTCAGTTTCCTTCTTTGTGTAAACTAGAGGTAAGACTATCAGTTCTTTTTACCTCACACAGCTGCTGTGGGAGCAAATGAAATCACAAGAGTTAGAGTGCTTTGTAAATACCTGAAGCACAATACAAATACAGCTATTACCCACAACCACCTGGTTCTAGGCAGATCTTACTATAACTCTTTTTCTTGTTCTGCATGCACTACAGACCAGAGAAAGAGGAAGAACCACAATATTTAGTACAACGCCTCATTTGACAGATAAGAAAAAGCCCCCAACTATTCAGAATTGAGAACAGTGTGTAATGAGTACATAACCCTAGGCTTCAGGTTAGTTTGGCACTTATAGCATTCTCTCTCTTAACCCACACAGCATTATACGGTAGTTGGTACTAGCTGCATTTGCCAGAACCTCGAGCTCACAGAGACTACATAATTTGCTCACTGATCCATAGTTAGCAAGCCACAAATCTAAAGTCACAACTAGGAGGCTCTTCCACACCAGAAGACTGGACATATGGATTTCATTAAATGCTTCCCAATTCTACTGGGCTGACATACAGAAGTAGCTGCTCTTCATTTCTCCCTCCCTAAAACTCCAGTTAACTAAAACACATACATACATACATACATACATACATACATACATACACCCACATAACCTGTGGAAGATCTAGGTGTTCTGAAAGTGAGGATGCAAAGAGTAAAAAAAAAAGTTTTCATTTCTCCTCCCTGGCTCTTCATTTACTCCCTTTATTGCTGAAGAACATTATGGAGGGGGTGGTTATCTGTCAGGGTTGCCATTCTCTCTCCAGAGAGAGCTATTACATCTCAAAAGCAGTTTTTGGACAAAAGCTGTCTAGCCACACGGGCAAGGTATAGCTACCCAGGAAAGCAGACACATGGTGCTTCCACGGGATGGAAAGAATGCTTGCTCAAGGAGGGAGCCACCCCAAGTACAGGGCCCACTTAGGAAGTAAGCAATTGGGAAGTTGTCCAGGACAGGGGTAGCTGCAAATAATTACATGAGGAGTATTCTTTTGTTGTAAGCATCTTCTGCTTATTTCCATCACAACAACTCTGTCCCATGACCAAACAAAGACCTCAGCAGGTCAGTCAGTATTCAGAACTATTCTAGCTCCTTACTGGCACCCCTATGCAACATCATGGCCTACAACAACTAAGGAGGCTGACTTGTTCAATTCAGTTTCACTCTGCTTTCCTCTAGATGGGGAGTTTCAGTTTCCAGCCTTTCATATTGGTTTCCTGTTCAAATCTGCCTCTGTTAATCAGATCTACACTAAGTTACTACTTGGCTGGAACTTGGAGAGTGATTAGATAAGGAAAGCCTATTGAGTCATAGATTCCCTTACAATATTGACAGCTCTCTTTCAGAATTCAAGGCACAAAGGGCTGTGGAGGCAATCTCTTGAATGGCCAAGCTCTGCACCAGGATCTTAGCATTTGAAAAATACCCACCCTCACAGGATTCATATGTTAGGCATGGGAGAAAAAGATGTGACCTAGAATTACCAGTGGCTGGAGTTAGATTGTTTTTCTTTGGCTGGCATTTACAGAGTATTACTACAGCTTTGCTAAATGGTGTGAATGTGGGTGGTCAGCCTCTAGAATCATATAAGACAATTAGTGCAGTGTTTCCCAATTGCTGGTCCATGACTGTCCGTTCACTGCTTTCCCAACAAAACAGAAAAAAAACTGTAGGAATGTGGTGAGTTTTTCATAATGCTAAAGGTATTAAATTTGAAGGACTGTCCTTTATTCTGAGATTGGGAGTTAAATGGCCTCTCTTCTAGGAAATGATGAAAGAAGCAAGATATTTTTCCTTTTAAAAATGTCTTTGCCTGGCAAAATACAGCTAGTAACTGTCAGTCAACTCTATTTTTGCTTTAAAATTTTATAGGTACACGAAATTAAGAAATCTAAAAACCACTAGCCTAGGCTCTCACATCCAGAGAGGAAGTCCTTGAGCATTTTACTCACAACACGGAACAATCACACACTGAAAATGACCAAACTAACTATAGAAGATCACTTCTTTTTAATCCCCTTTTCATATATAAACTAGATTTTGGCCCTCAAAGTTCCAGCAAAGGGTGCAGTAAAGTCCAATCACTAGAGATTCATGCTTTTGGGGAACAGGCAGTAACTTGACAGTAGTTGAAGTTTTACTAATAATCAACAGAGGGTTCCTACTTCTGTTTTTACAAAAAGGATTGAGTACCATTTCCTTGAATCAGAGACAGAACGTCTAACAAAGATACAAATCAAATTCCAAGTAAAAGTCATAGTTTCAAATTTACAAATTTATAAATTTCATGGTATTTGATTTGAAGTCTAATGCAGGGAAGATTCCCAGTGACAGTAACAGAAATAACTATGTTACATTTATAGCACTTACTAAAATGTGTCAGTCCTTTAGCTAAATGCTTACACAAAGTAATTCTCATTCTATAAGGTAGTCCTATTATTATTTATATCTAACAGATGAGAAGTCAAGTCATTGGCCCCATGTCATGCAGCAGAGCCAAGATTTGAACTCAGGAAGTCTCCAGAGTCCATGCTCTTAACCACTACACTATATAATCTTGACACAGATTAAAAGACTTTTCTTTAAAAAAAAAATATATATTTTATTGTTTTGACAGAGACAGAGAGACAGAGATAAAGGGGAGGGCCCAGAGCAGTCTCCATAGTTCTATGTATGTCCTCAGTTTTTGACATGGTTTCGCCCCAGCAAGAACCAAACTGGGGCTCACCCCAGTTCAGTATATGGGTCCGCATGGGCTGGGGCCGGGAATCAATCCTTGGACCCCCATGGCTGCAAAGCAAGCGTTTAACCCGGCTTCCCTAAAAGACTTTTCTAGCAAGGGGTGCACAGCTTTCTCCTTGGTGGCTGCATAAATGGTGAAGTGGGAAAAGACAGAAAGTATAGATTGAAATCTTTGTTTCTCTACTCACTAGTTCTCCACCTTTAAGCAAATCAATGACCCTGTCTCATTTTTCTCAGATGTTAAGACTGGGGTTATAATAGATGCTTCAAAGACTCTATTAGGATCAAATGCAAAGTACTATCACACAGCAGGCAAAGAAGGTTAGCTCCAGGAGCCTTTTCCAGGCTCCTTTTCCAGGAGCCTGGAGTGAAGGCACAGGAAAGTGCTGTACAGCCTGGCACTTAACAATCACAGAGCTTGAGCGAGAAGCCGGGATGGAGACATTCTATGAGGTGTTGGAGACACAAGAGTGAGCAAGACAGCCATGGTGCCTACCCTCATGAAGCTTATAGTCAACGGAAAAGACAGATAAATAACCACACTCTGCAGTAAGGAACATTTCTGGGAAGGAAGGGAATGTGGCCATAGGCGTGGATATAGCAATGGAACCTGTTCTAGATTAGGGGGTCAGGGGAAGCTTTCTGAGGAGTCTTGGTGGAACTGAGGTCTGAAGAATGAATATGAACAAAGCAGGTAAAGAGAGAAGGGAGGAGCTTTCCAGACTGAGGGGAAAACCCTACGACAGGAGGAAGTGTAATAGCTGTAATGACTAAATCTAGAAGTCACAGAAACTATAACAACAGAAAGGGTAACTAAAAACAAGGAATGAAGCTGGATAGGTTGGAAGGGACCAGAGCATGTGGGGCCATATAGTTCTATCTTCACCAAAAAGGCAATGAAAAGCAACTAATGGGAACATTTAAAGGTCAGGTGACACTGTGAAACTAGGGGAAGTGAAGTCCTAGCAACCTTTTGAAGCTGAAATGAGACAATGTCACCATGTTCTACTGCCACCAAATCCATACCACACCCATTAGATCTAGGGTCAGCCATCCAGGATCTAGGCCAGATGGTCCAAAAGCCAGACCTGTTACAGGAATTCAACATTCAGAGGACAAGAAACCACACACAAGATTTCACCTGAACAACAGGAAATATGTGAATAAAATCCATCCCCTGGATCTGGTGAGGCTCCAACTGGTGTGGACACTTCATCCTTGGCAGGACTGAGACAATTTTTTCTGACAGAGATCTATTTGGAAAAAACAACAAGCAAAAAGTGAGAACATGCTAAGTGGCCCTTGCGACATTTCTCAAGTCTGGGCAGCATCCCAGAGAAATCTAGGGCTTCTCAATGCCAGAGTATGATCAAGTTTCTCCTGGCTGACTGCAAAATTAGAAAAATAAGCATAATTTAGATGTGTGTGTGTGTAAATGCATGTAAGGCCACAAAACTGCCTTCATCCCTTATTCTTCCTATTTTTTATATTAAAATATTATTTCTTTATAAAATGATGGTAATGTTTGAGGTAGCAGTTATATTTCATAACATCTTTACATGGTAAAATAAAAAGTTATGTCCCATATTCTTTTATTCTTCATTTTACTGACCTACTTTTACTAAAAGTCTGGGAACCATGAGGTTACACTTTAAAAAATTATTCTAAAGATTTATTTCTTTTTATTGTTGCTTTTGAGACAGACAGACAGAGATAGAGAGAAGGGGGAGGGCCTATAGCAGTCTCCATAGCTGTATGTCATCAGTTTTCAAAATAGTTTCACTCTGCAGGTGGGTGCGGGGCAGGAACCGGGCCAGGGACCTCCTGCATGGGAGGCATGCCCCTGTGAGCTGTGAGCCTCCTACATGGGAAGTAGGACTGGGGTGGGAGCCAAACCGGGGGCCTCCCACACAGGAAGCTTGCCTGTTGGGAAATAAACTGGGGGCACAGTGCTATTCAGAATATGAGTCTGCACAGACTAGGGCCAGAATTCGATCCTCAGACCCCGGGGCTGCAAGACGAGTGCTCAACCCACTGAGCCATCCCAGCATCCCCCCAAAATTATTCTATCATTCAGGCAAGAAATTACCAGACCTTATGCCAGATGGCTAGAATATTAAGACAAAACAAGCTCAAAAAAATAATTTTGGAGTTCTCTACTCTAGTACAAAAGCATTTTTAAAATTTAAAAGTAGCCTTTAATTTTTTGAGACACAAATCAATCTTAGATTTACAGGAATGATGTGCCCTCATTCTTTTTTCTAGACAGGAGAAATTTTGTACTTCTTGTAAGGGACATCTTGCCTCAGCCCTCCGCCTAAATGGCTGGGAGGAGGAGGGGAGGAATAAGGCTCTCTGAGGTCACAGAGCATTCTTCTATCTTCATGAGGAAACAAGCTTCCTCCCACTGCTAGAAAGGTTTTTCGGTTCAACCTGAACATGGATGGGACAGTTTTATGGCAGGAGTGATAGGGACTTGTGTACAAGCCCATCTCACCATAGAATTAAGCCTCCTTCTCTAGTCAGCTGATATTTGATCTCTAACCACCTGGTTCCTGTTTATTGTATCTTAAATGAATCAGATTCAAGAGGAGAGAACAGAAGTAGTTTAATCAGTGGTTCTGCTAAACCCCGAAGCTATGGCACATAGACCAGGAACCGTGAGAAACAGTCCTAGAGCCTGGCCCTCTGGGGCTAAACGGAGAAATGGGATCTTCTGGCTCAGCCTATATGGGTAGTTTAGGTTATAGCCCCATTTAAGATTCTTGTTTTTCTTAAGATTTATTTTGTTTGGCATAGAAACAGAGAGAAGGAAGAGAGCCTAGAACATTCCCACAGCTGCACAGTATTCATTTCAACATAATTTCATTCCACAGAGGTGGATGTGGGGCCGTGCAGGGTGGGAACCAAATCAGGGGCCTCCCACATGAGAAGCACACCCCAGTTCAGCATGTGGGTTTGCACAGACCGGAGATGGGACTTGATCCTCAAACCTCGCAGCTGCAAGGTAAGCACTCAACCTGTTGAGCCATCCTGGCATCTCCCATTTAAGATTCTTAAAAAGGTCTCAGGCAGTTATAGCAGCTACTGTGGCCTTGTTTATGTAGGACTATTTTGCTAATAGATGAAGGCCCTGGTGAATGAGGTCACCAGACCTTAATACATGCTTCAAATTCAGTAAGTTTTAGATAAAAAATGTTCCTTGTTCAAAGAAATCTTGTACACGTTCATCTTTCTAAAGTTCCAAATTCTTTTCCAGGAGATAGACACACTTCTGACCAACATCTAACTCAGGCCTGCTATATTCCTTTAGTAAGTTACATCCCCTCAGTCTTGGTATAAAGGGACAAAGGCTGTATGGCTCCTCAGTGAATGGTCCCTGGAGAACACACCAGGAAACCATATTTAGATTCAGAAAGTAGATATCCAAGGTGGAACTAAGGTTAAAACAGCAGAAGGAAACAGTCATACCCCCAGCTCCACTGATAATAAAATCAATGTGAAGTCCAACATAGCAACAGAAAGAAAATTGGAGAAGAGTAGACTGATAGCCTACCCTACAAATTCTCAGAAGACAGGAATATCCACTTCCCAGAAGGGAAGCACATGGGAAAACATTTTCACCCCTGCAAGAAGGGGAGGTATGATTTATCCAAAAGGTCTGAGACATAGACAAAAACTGTCATGTGGCTCTTAGCCACACCTGCAGTCCTTTCTGAGCAGCCTGTGTATAGGTCACAAATACTTGCTGCCATGAGATGTGTGCCCTGACCCAGGGGCGAAGCCTGTGATTGTCCAGCTCTTCCTGGGGCTCAAATAGGGTAGCTGGTAGGTTAGTATTTACAAACTCATTTGACGATTTATTTAAAGCTCTCTCTCTGATAAACTTTACTTTTTATTTTCATGTCTGTCAGACTCCAATGCCTTGTTTCTTAATTTCTTTGAAATTTTCGAGGAAAAGATGAGTGCTTAATTGACCCTATTCCCCAAACTCCAAGCTTAGCAAATGAAGATGATTATCAACTTTGGCTTTGTTTCCTCCTTGTTCAGGATAAGACTTACGTATATGCAGGGCCAACTTTCCTCAGTTCCATTTTGGGTGAGTAGGAGGAATGCTCCCTCTTGTGGTTACAGATCTTCGGGTTTGCCTAGGGTTACTTACTGCCTCTAAGCACTCAGTAAGTAAGCTTTTTAACCATGAGGCTGGGACTTTCAATATCAAGGAGCTCAAACCTTTATCTTCAGACAAGGTTCTCCCTGGCCACTCCTCAAAGATAGCCTAAGGGAAAGGACGGCCCTGAGGAAGCATACTGTGGGTCATTTCAGGGTTTACAACTCTCCTAAACCCAGAAATGCCTGCCAAGTCTGAAGAGTCTCAGCAGCCTATAAGTAAGGAGCTGAAGGCACTCACACTGCTGGGGGGTGAGGACATGGGAGAAACACAGGCAAGCTGAGGGCAAGGCATAAAAGTCAGAAATACTTCTTATGGAAACCCACTAGTCCCCATTTGGCTTCTCCCTGGAGCTCAAGGGTCGATCCTCTGACTTACTGAAAAATCAAGGAAAATGACAACTGCATAGGTCACTAAGCAGGTTTCCTAGTCTGAAGATTTTACCATGCCCATTTGTTATTACATCAATTCCTTATTTTTAAAGTGTGTACAGTGCATGGTTTCCACCTCCCCTTCCAGGTTGAAACAGAGTGAATTAAACATGGATCTAAATTCTAGTTCCATCACCTACTCTGGGACTTTGGCAAGTTACCTGGTCCCACTGGTCCGATACCTCATCATGTAATGAGGGATAACTCCTGTCCTGCCTATGCAAAGGCGATTCTGAAAGTTAAATAATAAAAAGCATGCACAAGTACTCTGCATACAGGACCCTACTAGATGTGTGTTATTGCAACTAACTCAGTTATAAGCCTAAAATCTCACATATGGCTCTCTGAGCATAGAATCCTGTGGCAACAGGGCTTTAGAATAGGCTGGGATGGAGGGTAGGAGCTCATGGAACCCTCAAGAAAAAAGGGTCAAGAAGGAAAACAAGGCCCCAATTGGGCATATATAGAAGACAGCCTGAAAGAGAATCATGCCTTCAGCAGACAGTGCTATGGGGCCACCCATCACTGCAAACAGAAGGCAGTATTAGGCTAAATTGTACATAACCAGAAACTTTGTGGGGATAAACCATAACTAAAGAACACATTCCAAAACCAAAGAGGAAAGACAGTTGGATAATTCAGTACCCTGTGGCTGACAATTCTCCTACAGAGTGTGTACATAGTAGCAAATGGAGAAGTGACTACTCTGAAGAATCTAAAACAGGCATATCCAACCTTTTGGCTTCCCTGGGCCCTAACAACAGAACTGTCTTGGGCCATGCATAAAATATACTAACACTAACAACAGCTGATGAGATAAGAGGAAAAAAAAAAAAGGTTGCAAAAAAAAAAATCTCAGAATGTTTTAAGAATTTGTGTTGGGCCTTATTCAAAGCTGTCCTGGGCTGCAGGTTGGATATTCCAGATCTAAAATCAAAACAGTCAAAGATAGTTCTTTCCAGTGAATAAAACTAGGGTGTAGAACAGGAAAGGGGAGAAACAGCTGTATATATTGTTCCCTTTGGTCATATTTGAGTTTTTTTAACTTCATGGATATAACACCCACATAATAAAAACAAACAAAAATTAAGAAAAGCATTCTACCTCTGGATGTTGCTCTACTAGCAGAAAGCAATTCCACACCTGGACTCCACTGGCCTGCCTCCCAGTGGAGGACTTTTCACTACAAGTCACAGGATGCAATGCCACAGTCACAGAGTAACAGATGTTAAGATGTAGAGCCCTGCTATTCCTGGATGGGCAAGGATGAGCAGTGTCATTGTGTTAAACAATAAGTCCTCTTTAGTGAGGAGCCAGAGATGTCCTTTGATCTTAGTATTAATAATTTTGGTGATTCTGAGAGACTGATTTTTCTTCTGATATATGGAAAACATGCATTGAATTATTTATCACGTTTTTCTCTTTTTGTTGGCTGCCAGAAAGCTCCGAGTAAGATCTGTGGCCCACCCTTAGTAAAACAAAACATTCTGTGGCCCATCAAAAATGTGGTAGTGGTAGCCTTATCCCCAACTCTGCCTTTTGGCTCATGGATTTTTCCTTTTGCTTTGCTTTACCTTTGCTTCATATTCCTACAATTAATGTTTCATATGCACACAAGTATTTATAAACCCTCTTTAATTCATTTCCAAGTGACTTTCCTTATGAGAGAATAAGGCTTAAAAAAAATAAGTCAATCACAGAATCATTCAGATCTGAGATCCCAAAACCTTCTTACAGATAAAGGAGGTGAAGCTTGCAGGTCACACAGCTGCCTGGGGGCAAGGAGCAGAACTGGGGATCCCAAATGGTGTAATAAAATTGCCAAACCCCTGGTAAGCTACAGAAAGCACAGTAAGGTGCCCACAGGTAAAATCTCCAATAAGAAGCCCATGCTGCCTTCTCTCAGTGGCAAGCAAAGTGAGGCTCTGTCTTATACAGACGCAACAGAAATGGAAAGATTCTCCTTTCCTTGCCCATTCAACTTTCATTCAAATTAGCTGTCATTAGAAAGAGATAACACTAAGTAGTCACTAGAAACTTTGAGTAAGCAAAAGTATTAGAGGTGCTGAACAGCACTATTCATCAAGGAAATGCAAACGAAAGCCACAATGAGGTATCCCTTCATATCCATTAAAATGGCTATTATCAAAAAGATAAGAAATAACAAGTGTGGCAAGCATAGGGAAGAAAGGGCACCCTTGTGCACCATTGGTGGAATGTAAATTGGCACAGCCAATATGGAAAACAGTATGGAAATTCCTCAAAAAATTAACAATAGAACAACCTACCATAGATCCAGCAATCCCACTTCTCAGTATAAAGAAAGAAAAAAATCACTATCCTAAAGAGATATCTGCACCCACATATTCATTACAGCATCATTTAAAATAACCAAGACATGGAAACAACCACCTAAATGTCCATCAACAGATGAATGAATAAAGACAATGTAGCTTGTATATACAATGGAATATTACTCAGCCATAAGAAAAAAAGAAATTGTGACACTTGCCAATATGGATGGACCCTGAGGACATATGCTAAGTGAAAAAAGTCAGACAGAGAAAGGCAAATACTTTATTACTTCATTGAACTGAACTCTTAAGAGACAGAGAACTGATCGGTGGTTGCCTGAGGTAGGAGGTGAGGGATGGGAAAAATGTATAAAGGTGGTTAAAAGGTACAAACTTCCAGGTGTAAATACGTTATCAAAGCCCGCTTTGCTGTGTCGGTTAGCTTAGTGAATGTCTGAGTCTCTTCCGGGATTTCATAACTTGTATTCTCATAGTAAAACGTGCAAAAATAAGATAGAAAATATAAATTCTCTCTTCAGAACAGACAGGGCACTTGTACTCACTTCTTAGAAGTTGAGCTCTGAGCTCTAGGTCTTTCTGTAATGATCTAGGAGTATGATATGAATTGTATTAGGGCTTGGAGCTATAGTGACCCCAGCCAAGTCTCTTCCTCACTGAGGATGTATGACCCAAAAAAGGAATACAAAAAGGCACTGTTAAACCCTCTGTCTTTTTAATTGAATTTATCCAGTCAGGCCATATCATAAACCACATGTTTCCATGTATACCAATCAACTCACATATAATTTTTGTTAAGCCAATACTTTGGAGACAAGAAGAGAATAGAACCCCAGTTTCTGCCTTCTCAGAGCTTCCAGTATGGATGAAAAAAACTTAACCACAGGAGAAAAATATTAATAGAAAAAAAACCAAAAGCTAAATAAGTCTTGGGGACATACAGTATGGTGACTATAGTTAACAATACTGTATTGTATGTTTAAAAGTTGCTAAGAAAGTTGATCTTAAAAATTTTGATAAGAAAAAATATTCTTAACTGTGAAGTGATGGATATTAACTAAACTTACTGTGGTAATCATTTCACAATACATACATGTAGCAAATCATGCTTTACAACTTAAACTAATACAATGTTATGTGTCAATTCTATTTCAATTAAACTTGAAAACATTTTTTTTTAAAGAAGAAGTATTAGAAATAGCCTGAACATTAAATGTTTATAAATGATACCCGTGTAACCTTGGCTTCTTTCAACCTTGGTTTTATAATCTAAAAAACTGATAATACCTGTTGTAATGAAAATGAAAATAAAATATGTAAAGTGTCTAATACAGCTTCTGGCACAAAAGTTACTCCCTTCTTCCCTTTTAGACTATTTCAAGGAAAACCCTCCCTACTTACATTTTTTGACCTATTGTAGAGTTTTCTTGAAAGAGTAAATCAACATCTATGTCAAAGTTGCAAGTGGTAATGCACCAAGTCATTCCTCCTACCACCTGCAAGACAAAAAAAAAAAAAAATCTGTTTTCTTTTTCTAGTCTGGAAAGAGGGGAAGAAGTGGAAATTAGATAAATTATGAATAGTTCTTATAGACTCAGTGAACATACAAAATTATATTTTTACAGAGAGTATATATGTCCTGAGTCCATTAACTACAATTCATCCACTGTTAAATAAAAGTTTCTGCAATGATGGATACATCCTGTTATCTGTGCTAATACATTAGCTGCTAGCCACATGTGGCTACTAAGTCCTTGAAATGTGGCTAACTTGACAGAGAAACTGACCTTTATTACTAAATGGACATATCATGCACAGATTCTCTTTATACTAAAGGGGACAAACATTAATTCTCAGCCAAGAGAAGTCTTAACCCAGTTTTAGACAACTACCAGATTCCAGAGGAATTATGGATTTTATGACCTAGACATGCGAGTAGCAAGGCTGACATTCTGTGGCTGGTTACTTAATTTCCATAAACCATTTTTTTTTTTCCATCTACCTAAAGGCAATGCGAATCCCTGCTTTACTTTTCTCACAGGATTTCTCCGAGATGCAAATGACAGTAAGGCTAAAAATCTGTTTTAAAACAAGATCCTTTTCGAACACAGCTACACACAGCTTGATGTTAAAAAAAAAACAAAAAACAAAAAAAACAATAGTCAATCCTATTCCTGGATATGCTGTAAGCTCATGTGAGATGCCTAATAACATATAGATTCCAGGTCCCAGCCCAGACCTAACTGAGCTGAATTTCAATGCGTGAGGCCCAGACATCTGTATTCTAAAACAAGGCACGGTGATTCTGTTACATGCAGCCAGAACTATGGCCCACTGGAGCATTCCACACTGTCTTCCATCAGGAAACTTTCCTGGTCTGCCCTTTCTGATCTGGACGCTTCATTTCTGTGCACAGCTCAATGCAATACTTATTGCAGCATTCCATTTATTCTGTGAATGCTGGTTTATTTGTCTCTCTTCCCTATGCTATAGATGCCGGGCTCTTTGAGTGCAGGGCCTCTTGTCTTATCTCTGTACCCTCAACACCAATTACTACACCTTGTACATAATAATTGTTCAAGGTTCTGCTGAATCAAACTTCATCCCATACTGACTTTTCTCTCCTCCAACTAAGCATTTACCATCCACAGAAATGTTGCAGTTGTCTATGAGTACAATGACGTGGGACAGCTCCTTCTCTATTGAGATAATTTTATATAAGCTTTATCTCCCCAACCAAATTGTAAGCTCCTTGAAAGACGGAACTATTTCTTTTATTTGCATTTCCCAAAGCGTCACACATAGAAATGGAATTCAAGGTGTATCTACTGATATATTATTATTTTAATTTAATAGGAAACTTGAATATTTCCATAATAAATCTGAGTTAGGGAGATATGAAAACAGGAACATGAAAAAAGTAAAAATAATCTCTTTCTCCTTTATATGATTAACTATACTATCCTGAAGAAAAAACAGCCTAATGGTTAGGAAGATTTCCTCTTACCTTATCAAAAGGTGACAAGCCTTTAATTCTTGCCCTGAAATACCCAGCTGCAACCAAGAGCTCCAGAATTTCAGTCAACTTGACATTTTGTTCTTCATCTTCTCTTGTTTCTACCTAAAACAAAAAGTAAAAGGTACCTTGAATAAAGAACACAAGGTATATCTCCTGATGCCACAACATTGCCAGGTGACAATGGCTGTATCACTGCAGTCCTGCAGGTGCATAGGGACACAAGTGTTGCCAGAGTTGTACAGAACAGAGTCCTCAGTCCTCAGCAAGCCGTTAATCACCCAGGTGGAGAGAGAAGACATGCACAAGTAGTACAGCCTATTCACCAGATGCAGAAGGAATCCAGAGAAAGGAGGATTACAGTACATTACCTCCCTGTTTTCTAACACAGGTTTATTTGACAGGTTTCTCCACTATATTATAAATTCCTTATAGATAGGAACAAAGTAGATTTCTTTTAAAAACTTTATACTCACTTTGGCCCCAGTTATTTCCAAGAGGGGCATGAACAGAGAATTCAAATATATATATTTGAATTGAGGGATATATATATATATATATATATATATATCCCGCTCTACACTTCTCTTTTTTATTTCTAAAGCAAATAAAAGGAAGGCTTTCAATCCAGAAATATTAAAGAGAGATAGCTACCATATAACAGGATTCTTTTAAAAAATAATAAATTCATCTAATATATATAAATAGGTATTTGATTTAAAATTTATATCCTACCTTCACTCCCAAGTGGTTAGTTACAAGTCAAATACATCTAAATATTCTAGTGCTTTTGCCTCAATTTACTTTCATGAACAGTGCCTTTCCTCTCTTGCATCATTGCAGAAAATAAAAAACCACCTCTCTATAAAAACTGCCACCAAGGTAACCCGGTTCAAGTTCTCAGAGCTACTTCTGATTATTCCCTTACTCAATAATGCCTGTTAAATCTTCCTTTACTAAGCATTTCACATTTATCATCCCTTCCTTTTTATTTACACTTCATGCCAAGACCATTGCAACTGCCTCTCAATCTTTCTGCTCTGCTAATTTGTCTTGCTCATTCCTTCCTAAATCACAGCTTTCACATCATTACCCTTTAGATCATCCCCTGGCCCTCATCATTAATGCATCATACATTGTCTATAAAATAAGCTCCAATTGTCTTAGTTTGACATCCAGATCTTTGGCCACAAATCTACCTTTTCAGCGTCATCTTTCATCTCCCCCCCAAAACAATCTGGACATGGCTGTGACCAACCCAGACAAACACTGTTCACATCGCCCCCCTTCTGATATTCTCTGACTTGCTAGAACCATCTTCAAATTCTAGCTCCTATTCGATGCTGAACCTGACAAATACAGCCTGAAACAGTCATTCCTCTGCATTTCTATTTTATTTATAGTCCATGTCATTCATAAAATAAGTAACAACCTCTTTTGAGTGACATGTCTGGTGTTAATGTACATTCCTGTCTTTCCAAATGGACTATTACATTAACTGGTTTAAGAGAGGACTCATATATTATTCACCTACGTTTACTTCCCTATTCTGAAACAGCATTAGGCTTCAAGGACACACTTATTAAATAGGAAATGACATGCTCAATCATTTCATAAAGTGCATGAGCTAAGCCAGTCATGTATTAGCAAAATGTTTTCAGTCATGACACTGATAATGGAAATTCAAGTTTATTTTGAAGTACAAACTGCCAGGCAAGCAAGCATACATATTAACGAATAGTTGAACAAGGAATTACTAAGTTACTATTAATCCCTTACAATGGCAGGTGGTGGTGGAGGTGACAACCTTGCTCCATTACTCATTTAACTTCTCTCACAAACGACCCTGGTCCAGGCTATCAAAGATACTGAAGGTTAGTATTTGCTAGTTTTGGGGGGACAGCAAAATAAG
>PVKE010009731.1:0-44072 GCA_004027555.1 Craseonycteris thonglongyai | reverse complement strand
CTGGTAACCACCAAACCATTGAGTGTGTCCATAATGCTGGTGCCCTCTCCCAAATAGCTAAACATTTAGTCTCCTGAATGTCTGGTCTTGAAGAGTTTGACTCCCTGCTCTGCCTCTCAGAATTGGCTTTGGGAAAGGGTAGGAAGGGGGACAGGTTCGCGGATAGATGGAGCTATCTGGAACCTCACTACCCTCCTGCATGGACAGGCCAGGATGGCTTCCACCCAGCCTCTGCTGGTGCCTCCTGCTTAATTGGCAGCTGAATGGACCATCTTCAGATCTTCCCCTCTGCTCCTATTCCCCCAGCCCCTGCAGCTCTCTGTTTAGTACTTTCCATGTTCCTCAGAATCTCTTGTCTGCCACATAGGACCCCCCAGGAGCTGGTGAGTTCAGCCAGGCCCCCTTGCTTCCTTACCTCACTGGGCTGCCCTTTGCACTGTGCCAGGAGGGCTCCATTTGACCTGGAACCACTCTGTCCCTCCTGATGGGAGAGGAGTCTCTCTTACCCTCTGCATGCACTTGGGCTCTCACTAGACCTATCCCCACTCCAGGGCCTTCTTGGGGAGAGAGGATGAAGGCACACATCTGACCACCCACCTCTCTGCTCCCCTCAGTCAGAGAGTGCAAGGGCAGGTGTTCACCTCCCTTTCTTGTTTGATGGGTCTTCCCTTAGTTACTCCAGTGGGCCCCCTCTTAGTAAAGGAACAGATAAAAGAACTTGGTCCTCTTCAGGCAAAAATCTAGCTTTCAAAACGATTGCCAGGCTAAGAAAATCTGCATATTATCCTTTCCTTTTGTGTTGCTGCACTAGCAGTATAATCTCGCTCTGTGGATGCTCAAACCCACTTATTTGCACAGATTCATTCAGCTGCAGTGACACTGGGGCAGCACTGGGGAAAGGGCCCAGGGGAGGGGGCGTAGGAAGGCCTTCCTGGGAGGCTTAGGGCACTACAGCATTTCAAGGGGAGAGACAGGCAGAAGACAAGTGAACATAAACACCCACATTGGCTTCCCATACCCCACAACCCATGCCTCGCCTTCCTGGGTCAGACACCCTACTCAGTGGCACATATGAGGAAAATAAAAGGACGGATGATGGAACAAAGAAGTTGGCTTATTCCTCAGGATGCTGATGAGGAGAACCAGCATTCCATAACCAGAAGACCTCCATGTCACATGTTCTGAACGTGACAAACTCAGCTAACAGCAATCCTTTAAATGTTTTACCCCCTGAAATTCATACCCCCTTTGGTCTACAGAAATGCCACAGTGTCTTTCCTTTCAAATGTCAAGGACTGTCCAGAAAAAAATCCAACCATTGTCAATATAGTGAGAATGATTGGTTCCGTGACTGGATACTTTCTGGACAGCCTTTGTACATATGAATCTTTTTTCACATGTTCATTTTACTTGCTTGTTGTTCCTCTCCTGCTTGCAAAATATATGCTTGAATTCTGTTTCCAACCCATGTTAAGTTTGGATCCCCGGTGTTCTAG
Source organism: Craseonycteris thonglongyai (assembly GCA_004027555.1). Taxonomy (NCBI): domain Eukaryota; kingdom Metazoa; phylum Chordata; class Mammalia; order Chiroptera; family Craseonycteridae; genus Craseonycteris; species Craseonycteris thonglongyai. The sequence goes on along the minus strand of PVKE010009731.1, from coordinate 42,576 downwards.
AAAGTAGATGATAAGGACTCTTGGGTTATACTTACTTATATGTATAAAAGGGGAGGACCCAGCTATGGGCTGGTTGATTCTCCCCTTGATTTGTCTTGCACAAAGATCTTGAGTAGTGATAAGTGGCAATATATGTGATATATTACACTATCCTATCCTAATGTAGCAAGCATATCAGATCATATCAGATCATCATATATTGTATCATATATCATATCATGTCAATCTTGAATATATAATGCCAGGTGGTGATAAGAACCAGGAAGAAATGACGAGTATAAATGGGATGGGGAATGACAAGAAGGTGTTGTTTTACTTAGGGTGGTTAGGGAAGGCTTCCCCGAAGATGTCATATTTGGGCAGAGACCTGTGGGGTGAGAGAGAGTGATCTATGCAGCTGTCTGTGGCCGAAGGTTTAGGGCATAGGGAAGAGTGGTACTGGAAGCCGATCAGGACCTGTAGTCCTCCCAGAGGAGTGGCCTCCCCGCCCTTCCTCACAGTCCCTGCAGTCCTCAGCTCAGCCACATTACCCACCCACTCCCACCAAGGGTCCTCCACACACCACACATGGGGCCTGAGGCCCTGCGCTGCAGTGGGCTTGCTCAAGGAATCACAAGGAGTCCAGTGTGGCTGGTGTCGTAGGAGATGAGGTTAGAGAGGTAGTGGGCTGGTTATGTGGGACCTCATATGGATGTACCACGTAATTGTTTATTCATCTGTTGATGGACATGTAGGTTGTTTCCACTTTTTGGCTATTATGACTAATTCTGCTATGAACCTTTGAATAGAAAATTTTATGTGGACATATATAACCATTTATTTTGGGTAGATGCATGGAAATGAAATTACTAGGTCATATAGTAACCCTAGTTTAGCTTTATAGGTACTGCCAGACTTTTCCACAGCTGGTGAACAATTTTGTGTTCTCACCACTACTGTATGAGAGTCCCAGTTACTCTACATTCTCACCAATACTTGTTTATTGGCTGTCTCTTTAATTTAGCCATTCTAGTGAGAATGAGGTTATTTCTCATTGTGGTTTTGATTTGCACTCCCCTAATGACTTATGGTGTTGAGCATCTTTTCATGTAGTTATTGATTATTTGCATATCTCTTTGTGAGAAATGTCAACTAATATTCTTTGTGTATTTTTTATTTCCTTTTAATGTTTAGTTGTAAGATTTCTTTACATATTTTGGGTACTCTTTATCGGACATATGATTTGCAAATTTTCTCTCCCATTCTGTGGGTTATTCTTTCACTCTTAATAGTGTACTTTGAAGCACAAAAGTTTTTATAATTTTGATTAAGTTTAATTTATCTATTTTTCCTTTGGGTGTTTATACTTTGGTATCATATCTAAGAAATCATTTACTAATCCAAAGTCATAAAAATGTATATTTTCTTCTAAGGATTTTATAGTTTTAGCTATCATTTTTGGTTTTAAACAGCATTTCTTTAGCCCCCTTTACTTTAAATGCATATTGTATACTTTATTTTGTCATTCTTCTCTAACAAATAAACGAATGTCTCTCATTTAAAAAGTCAACCAAACTCCTATTCAAACTGTACAAATTAGAGTGATCTAAGATAAAAGTTTTATCTGTCAACAGCATTATCATTTATATAATATTGGTTTTTTCTACATAAAAATTTTTTTCTGTCTCCTAGTATTTTTTTTCTTGTTTCCTGATAATTAAAATTGGACACTTGTTTGCTCATTTAATTTCTTTTACACAAATTTTAATGGAATCTAACAATTTTTATTTATAAATTAAATAGCTGAAATAAATTTATTTTGTGCTGCTTGTTTAATGTGCCCTAACTAAAATAAGACTTGTAATATTGCAAGAAAACATTTCAAAATATTTACTCAGAGAAAACTTTATAAGCATCTTTCTATAAGCCAGTAATTTATATATTTATGTCTATTCTAAGTATTCATTATAGTAGATTCCCAAGAAATTGCTAAACAGTATTTTTTTATTCCTTACTCAATGTTTATATAACCTGGAAACTGCAATGTTTTCCTTAAAATAGTATTTTATCATTTTTCTTACAAGAGTTTTGCATATTCATTTAAAAAAGGAAAGAGTAAAATGAAAAGGTAATTAATTACCTAAATCCTGCCACCTAGACATAACCTCCCTCATCGAGAAAGTGAGTTGAACTTGACTTCTGGTTCCGTTTTCACTTGAGAAAACTTCAACCTCAAAGCCCCAGGAATGAAGACCCGTGTCTTCTGTTGATTGGTTTCTTACTGAAAGTTTTGAGACAATTGATTTTTATTCCTTAAAACTGAAGTGATGGGCACTATTGTTTTCATTGCAGGTTCCATTCCTTTTTGCTCTTTATGGGGCACCCACCTTATGCAATTCGGGAAGTGAACATAAACAAGTTCTGCAGGATCATTAGTGAATTTGCATTGGAGTATCGCACAACCAGGGAAAGGGTTTTGCAGCAGAAACAGAAACGGGCCAACCACAGAGAGAGAAATAAGACCAGAGGGAAGATGATCACTGATGTAAGTGTCATGAAATCGGCCGCTTCATGTTATTATTTTTATTTTTTATTTTTTTATTGTTAAATTTAATGGGGTGACATTGGTTGGCAACAATTAGATAGTTTCCAGATGTAGAAGTCCACATCACATCATTCATGCATTGCATTATGTGCCCACCACCCAGAATCAGCTTCCCTTCCCATCACCATATATGTGGTGCCCACTCCTACCTCCCCCTACAACTCTCCCCCCCCTCACCCCCCTCTCCAGGTAACCACCATACTATTGAGTGTGTCCATAATGCTGGTGCCCTCTCCCACCTCCCCTCCCTCTCTCGCTTCATGTTATTTTGAAAGTATGATCAACCATACTACTTCCCATAGTGTGGGAGCTGTGCTATTTTTTCTTTTTTTTAATGTGAAAAAAATATCTGTTTTTAAAAAGTACTCTTAAAATGCTTCTGCACCATTTCTGTGAAAATCTGCTTTATAACAAATGAGGAACTGGGACATGTAAGTTAAGAATGTGTGGCTGGTGGAGGAACCTGTGACCCATGTGGGTGTTTGTATGATGCTGATGACATTAAATGCTTGATTCCATTTTTAACATCTGTGATGTGAGAAAAATTGGATGAAAAGAAAATATATGAAAGGTAATGCCACTTATTATAGGCAGACAAATGTACTGATTTGGGAATTGATTCAGGATTTCATTCATCATAAAGGTACTATATAACCAATCAGCACATGGACCACCTATTCTAGGCATGTGAGTAGAGAAATAATTGATATGGTTGCTCAAAGATGTAATCTAATGGGCTCTTGGCAGTCCTTTGAGTCAGAATATCAGGGTGGAGAGAGGTCCCAGAGGACGTTGAGTCCAGCAGGAGTTCCCCTTGAGAGTTCTTTCATACTTAATGCCTCTCCCAGTCTTGGACTCTTCCCCACTTTCTCCCACCTCAGCCCTGAGTCCACTGGGCTGTGGATGCAGTAGATACTCAGATGAGAGGTGCTTCCTAAGTGGAGGGGAATGGGATGTGTGAAGATGGAAGAGACAGTCACACAGTTTAGGTGCCTCTTTCTGATGTGTGTTGATGAAACTTATCCCACCTGTGTATATATTTGAGAAGCATGTTGGCTCTCTGTGATACAGGGAATGGAATGGATAAAGGATTAAGCCGTAGGATTGTGATCATCCTGGGGGTTGCAAGCCTCAGCTGAACTCATCAGGCACATTTCTTTGGGCGGAATGAAATCAATTATGAAGACCTCATGAGGCTGCTTCTGTGGCCAGATGGGTGTTCATGTTGTAGGAGAAATGGAGGGCACATGATTACAGTTCACGTTCTTGAAGGGTTCAATCTTCCCATGGAGACCTGAAATGCCTAATCATAGAAATTTTGTTGTAATCTTAAGACATTTCTGAGCAGAACTAGTGATTAATCCCCTCACCATCCACCCCTACTCAGACCCCTTGTTTTTAATTTTCTGGATCCATAGAAGTGCTCAAGTCACTTTCTTGCAGAAGGAGTTCCCTCTATAACCCACTAGCTGTTCTGACCCCCATTGCCATCACCTGAGAGTCTTTGACTCCTCTCCTGAAATCTGGGTTCAGTTGGATCTTTAGGCTTCCAGAAGATATCAACTCAGGAAGCAAATGGAATCCACTTGGGCAAACTGTGGCCCACATTTCATTCCAAAGAATTACTTCTAAAAGTTTAAAAAATGGAGTGATTATTTTTTGTGGGAATGAGACACACTAGAGAATGAAAAATATAAGGCCAATATGCTCCTAATTATGAAAACACCTCAAAATGTCTTGACAAATTCTTGAGATTTTTTTTTTTATAGATCCCACTAATTTTTAAATTCTGTCCTTCTCTGGAAGCATTCAGCTTTCCTATTTATAATAAGGGGTAAATTTTTCTAGAATTTGATGCAAAACGTATTTAAATTCTTATTAAAATCTAGACAATATAGGCTTCTTTTGGGGTTCATCCTTAGCAGTCCCTATTTTGAGTGGGCAAAGTGGCATATTTTGTGTAGAAAGATTGCCACCTGCTGGAAAGTTAGGATATTGTCAATTAAGGCAAAGTACAGTTCGAAGTTTTCCCAACTCACGGTTCCACCAAGGAAGATGTAGGTCCAATAAAAGACAAGCTTATGCCCTAAAGATATCACAATCTGGTTACAAAACAGCATACCCACAACTTAAAACACTGAAAATGCAATCAGGCTATAAATTGAGAATCACAGAGCCCCAGAGCATAAAGCTGGAAGCAATTTTTAGAGAAAACAATGTAGCAAGTCATTTTTAATATAGGTGAGGGTGGAAGTGGTAACAATTAAACAGATGATTTTAGAAAGACCATTGTTGAGAGATGTCTGGGTTAAATCGAAAGACCTTACGTTTGTAGAGTCAGACCCATATCTGCTCTTGTGGGCTTGTCTCTCTACTTCTCTGTTTCTGAACATGCAAAGTTCAGGAGTCCTCCCAGGGGAGGATCAGTGAGAATCTACGTAATTCCTTATCCTTGTGTTCCAAACAAGTTCTGGACAAAATAGTGACACAGGCAAGGCAACACAAGGCAAGCATGACACTGTCTGCTGTCACTTTACTCCGGGTGGGCTGTGAGAACTCAGGCTTTCCATCCCAGGACTCCCACACCAGGGGGCAGTGGTAATCCTAGGTGAGGCCCATGCCCTCTCTCAACCCCAGCTTCCTCATTTGTGAAAAGGGAATGCTAGTTACTTTGGGGGCTATTGAGACGGCTGTAGATTTTATATATCAGCATCTTATACATGTGCAAATTTCTAAAAATAATACCAAACATCCTGGTTAAATAAATAAGCTCTAAAATTAAAAAAAAAAAAAAAAAAAGCACAGTAGGACTGTCATCTCTCGTCACAATGCCATGTGGTTGGGGCCAATGTGGAACGTGATGAACTGGAAGCTTTTTGTCATTTTCAGCTCCTAAAAGTTTACTTAATTCTCAATAACTTCAGGTCTGATTGGCTAGAGCCTTGCAACCTTCATGGAAATGAACAAGTTAAATTGCGGGTGTGTTTAATTTAAAAAGCAAGAGATTTACACAACTTTCACCCTCAGTTTATTTTTAGAAAGGGGATATTTTGGAAGTTACTTGAGGAAGTTTATCCGATGAGAATTAAACGTGTAGTATGTTTCTGAGGAGAGAGCGACAAGATCCATTCTGCTTGGGCACCTGTTCCTCCTATCATGTCTGGCCCGTGTGTGGAAGGAGTCTCGGCGGCCCAGACCCAGCCTCCTGGACAGGGAAGGGTCTAGCACTCAGGATGAGTGGGAACACGGCAGCTGACAGGCAGAGCCAGGCACATGGAGGCCTGTCCACTTACTGAGTCCCTGACAGTGGGCAGGAGGTGGTGGGTTCCACAGGATGTAGCCAGTTGAGTGGCAGGTCACAGAACTGGCAGTGAGGTTTATAGTGGTCAGGGAACCAGGTAAGTTGGCTACTGACCTCATGGGCAGCCTCAGACACCTGGCCTGAAGCTCCCCCAAGTCCCTTCTGACTTTGGTGAGAACTGCTCTTGGGGCTCATGCAGGGAATGTCCAGACAGGGACAAGAGAGTGAGAGAGTGTACACTGATTGTGGGGGCCAATTTCTTCATTTGGAATTTGATGTGACATTGAGATGACCTCGTCTTTGCTGACTTCTGTGCTTTCTAAGAAGCCCTTCTGTCTTTTCCATCCTGTCCTGTCCTCTCGGGTAGACTGATGAAGAGGATGAAGTTGAGGTACGACTCTTTATAAACAGGTTTGAGCATCCCAGGCGTGCTGTGGAGTCTAACCTAACATAAGCAGCATGAAGGATCAGCACTGTCCAGTACTTTAAACCATGCATGGATGGTTTCTGGGTTGGCTTCCATGTGGTCACTCACCTCCTTATATGAGTTCTTACCATGCTGTGTGTGCCAGGGAGTGAAGGATTAACTGCATTTTCCAAGCTGTTCCTGAGTCTTGGGTCCTGTCAAGAGTGATTCTCTCCCTACTGCTAGAAAAGTGGACAGAGAATTTTCTCTTCAGCCCTATCTGAGCCTTTTGGCAATACAAATATGAGAGAACTGCATCCTAGAATAACCACATAAAGAGCCCTAAAACCAAAGAGGAAGTGGGGCAATGGCTAAGAGGCAGGCCAGAGAAATGGTCACTAGATGTGGGCAGCCTCTGATCGGTGCCCATTTCCTTGATCGGCATCCCTGGATCTAGGTTGAAGGAAGGGGTTCTTCCTCCTGGTCCTGGTGCAGATTCCAGAACCAGAATCCAAGTCAGAGCTTGGCCCTGAAACACGCAGACCAGGAGGAGGGAGTGGTATAGATGTACAAGCCACAGGTGTATCCTGGGCTTTCTGTTTCCATGGCCGAGACACTGGATGAGAAGAGGAAGCCCAGAATCTATGGAGCTCCTCTTTGCAAATGTGTGTCTAACAGACTTTTTATTGTTCATCCAGATGTTGGGAACTGTGTGCGTATGGCCCGAGGTTCTTGCATGCCTCTTGTAAAACATCTATGTCTTGACTCTTGGTTCAGCTGGAATTAGAGAATACCATGTGCTTGTAAAGCTTGTTAGAACAACTAAATTTTTGACATAACCAGAAGTAGTGAGTGTTGCCAAACTCACTTTCAGCATGACTTTCTGAGTTATGTTCTGCTCTGGTCTCTGAAACAAACTCCCTTGAGGGCTCTGACAAGTTGCTGAATCTTGGAAGGCCTCAGTTTCCTCCTCTGTAACGTGAGATGGGCCTGATTTAGGAAAAATTCTTCCCAACTTTTAACATTGTCTGACTAAAGGCCACTTTTTAAATTCTACTATCCTAAGTTATACATAACAAAAATTTAACTACTTTTTGGTGCTACTCTAAAAAAAAATAACAAAGCTCAATACATTTGATTAGCAGGGCATATTTTAATTCTCATCTTAAGGGTTTAATGTTAGAAACAGATAGACTTTCTGAGTGTTTCCCAGGGCTGATGTCAGTCACCCCTAGCAGGCCCCAGTGAGGAAATCTGCAGTGAACCACGGGACCCACTCCAGTGGAGGGGTGGACGTGGTCCTTTCGGAACCAGGCTTTTCTTTCTAATAAGAGAACTTCCTCTATGCACAGATGTTTTGTCTTTAATTCATCCACAACCTCAGTGACTGCCATAATGAATGTGTGCAGAATGCCCACTAACCAAAAAGACAGACAGAGGAAAAGATTTTCCTTAACGCTTTAAAGCTTGAGTTGACTTTTGGGGCGTTACCTCATGCTCTTGTCCCCACGTTGATCCTGCAGACTGGCAAGTTCTCTGGAGGTTCTCCGGCACCGCTGAGCCAACTACAGGGCCTGAGCTATGCCGAGGATGCGGCTGAGCACGAGAACATGAAGGCTGTGCTGAAAACCTCGTCCCCTGCCATTGAGGACACTACTCCTGTGCTGGGTGTCCGCACACGCAGCCGAGCAAGCCGAGGTAAGTCTGGGCTGGGTGGGGCTTGTCAACCCAGTTAGCCACCCCATGGGCAGGCTAGTGTAAGGTGACCAAACGTCCCGCTTTTGGCGGGACAGTCCCGATTTTTAACAATTTGCCCTGTGTCCCACGGTGCTTTAAAAAAGTCCCGATTTTTGGAAAGAATGCACAACAAGCTAGGGAACAGCGGGAGATAGACCAAATTTTTAATCAAGAACCCCCTCCCCACCCCGGTCAATGGTGTCCCGCTTTACCAATGTTAAAATCTGGTCACCTTAGTGCCTATCAGAGACCTTACTGTGTCCAGACCTTACTGTAGCTGTGAAGGACTGTCAACTCCCTAGGGCTCCCAGCTGACATAATCACATGCTTTCCTTCACTCACACCTTTGTGACCCACCTTCAGTAGCTTTATCTTAAAAACCAGCAACATTCAAAAGTATAACTTAAGTCACATAAGAATCACTATTATTGTGAATGATCTTCATGCAGTAAAGCAGGGATCAGCCAACGGCAGCTCCCAGGCCGCATTGGGCTGGCCACCAATGTATTTTTGTATATCAGGCCTTACTGGCACCCAGACATCCTCACTCATGTGTGTACTCTCTGTGCTGCTTTTGCACTACATGGCAAAGTCGCATGGTTGTGACAGAGATGACAAGGACCATAGAGCCTTACGGTTTTACTATCTGGCTCTGTAGAGAAGAAGGTTGCCGTCCTCTGGATTAAAACATAGCCCCCCTCCCCCCTTGTCTCTTTACATCTTTAGAAGCAGGCAGGAAACTAACACTTCAAGATGATAAAGACAGATAAGAATGTCCAGACTTGTTCCATAACTTGGGATATTTTTTTCATTTGAATGAAGAGTTCAGATGCATTTTTCATCTGAGAATATTAAGTCATGTTTCCCTCTTCTGGTCTGACACCACATTGACCTTCATAAGTTTCCTCCCTGTGTGCAGGATGTGCCCACACTGTCCATGCTGTCAGTTGAGGTCCCCTGTGGTCTGGGCCTATCCTGTTTCCAAAACTTGGGTCTGATTTGTCATCCCTACATTGTGGGCACACCCTGTAACTCTCTGAGTCCCAGTTGTTGCTCATGCTGTCCCCTTCTTTGCCTGCCCAGGACCCATTCTCTTCCAAAATCCATCTCCTCCACACCCCATGACTCGCAGGCCTCTTTCTCTCTAGACTTTGGTCTTGACCCTTTAACGGGGCTTTTACTTTGTATGCAGCTAAGAATACGCCAGAAGACGGTCTGCCTGCCTCTACCCTCACCCCATTTGAGACACATATGACATTTACAAAGTATTCTGACTGTCTATAAAAGGCCTCCGTTTCTCAGAAAAGTAGAGAAATGACAGGAGAGAAATTATATAAACAAAAGACTATGAAGAATGAAGAAAGTAGGGAAGGTCAGAAGATGAAGAAAATAGTATTAAATGCTGAGCAGTGGAGACTGTCAGTGTAGATGAAACATAAACGAGGATAAGAATGAAATAAAACAGCTTTGCAATGTGACGATGTAGGAAAGGAATCACTTGTACCCTATGACGTCCCAGGCATGAGTCTCTCTATGCCTGGCAGCTCTTGTAGGATTTGTTTGCTAGACTAAACGTGGCCACCAGGAAGATCAGGGAGAGCATTGCACTGTGTGACCGCAGCCATCAGAAGTCTCGAGCCCTCTACCTTGTGGGATGCAAGGGTAGTGCAAGGAAAGCCATCTTGGGAGACCAAGTCCAGTATCTCTACTGGAACATAACAGGCAGTGCTAACTTTAAAAGAGAAAACAGACCACTGTTCTTGACTGGAAAGGACAGAGAAAAATACGTTGCTAGGTTAATACAATATGGGTTCATTTTCAGAAAGAGGTCATGAAGGAATGACCTCATCACAAAACTGAGTTTGACAATCCTAAACATACAGAAAGCTGTTTCTTTTAAATATCTCCTGACTTGTTACAAGAAAGCCATTCTGAGACCTTTGCTTCCAGGTAGTGTATAGTAGGGAATGTCAAACCACTACTCCTGCTACAACAACTGCAAATACACTCATACCTTGGCACTCAATGCTTTGAAACTCATTGAATTTGATACTTGATGCATTTTGACATGAACATTTTGTCCCGATACTTGTTGTTTGTTTGATACTTTATGTATAAGCTAAAAATTGCCTCATGACTAGCTACCCTTTCCAGCTGAAACAAGGGATTACGTGTTAGTCACTTGGTAGCTTTTATCCTGTGTACACCCCCCTATGGTCTTTTTTTAGCTTCTGCAGTCATTTTGTGTATTTTTGGTTTGGGAATGCATTAAATTTTTTTTAATTTTCCTAATGGGAAAAATTTGTTTAGTATTCGTTATTGTTGGTAACTTGTTGCACCTCCCGGAACCAATTTATTACGAGTACTGAGGTAGCACTGTAAAATAAAATGACAAATATTTTATTTTAAAAGATAGTGGAGAACTCTGAAGGGAAAGAGGACTACACAAACTAGGATTCTAAGAGAGTTGAGAGTGTCTCTGTAGGAGCATTGTCATGTCTGGGTGCAACAGGCATGTCCAATATGTGGTCCAGGATGGTGTCTAATGAGGCCCAGTGCAAAATCTTGAAACATTATGAGAATTTTTGTGACCTTTTTTTTTTTTTTAAAGCTCATCAGCTATTGTTAGTGTTAGTGTATTTTATGTGTGGCCCAAGATAATTCTTCTTCCAGTGTGGCCCAGAAAAGGCAAAAGGTTGGATACCACTGGGGTATAGGCTGAGCATTGGACTCACCCTGAGAAGAACAAGGCTAATAGTAAAGAGAAGCCAGTAGAAGTTCTAATAGCCACCTGAGCAGCCATAAGAGATTGGAATCTAGAGGAGCTCCAAACACAGGTAGTTTGCTCCAGGAGACTTTTATTAAGTGCTGGGCAGCATTGGGGGGGTGGGGAGGTGGGGGTGGGGGAGGCTGGACTAGAGAGACTGGGGGGAAACTTACTCCTGTATTGAAGTTTTAAGGAAACTAAGACGAGCTAGAGTAAGCACCTTCAACAAATACATACAAATACATAAAGACACAGATGAGCTGATTCTCAACTAAAAGTGCTACCTGGCTTGAGCCCTGCTCAGAACTTCACTGTCTGTCTAACAGAAAAGAGTGAAGTCTGAGGGAAAATGATACTAACTTCTTTCTCCTCATTCTTTTATACACATAGTCCAATGCACAGTCAAAATTACAAGCCAAAAGAAGAATGTGAAAATGTGACTAACAAGAGAAAAAGTAGACATTAGCCACAGATCCATAGGCAGTCCAGATGTTGAAATTTGCCGTCAGGGTCTGCATTGTAAATGTTAAAGGCAATAAAGGAAAACATAGACAAATTGATGAAAAGATGGGTAATTTCAACAGAGAATTGAAATTTATAAAAAAGAATCAAATGGACATTCTGGAACTAAAAAAGAAAACATCTGAAATAAGTAACTCATCATATGGATTTAACAGACTGGTTCCAACAAAAGAGAGGATTAGTGAATTTAAAACAGGTTAATAGAAAATGTACAAACTGAAACAAATCCAAGAATACATATAAAGAAAAGCATACCCTGGCAATCCTATAGGCCAACTGCTCAAAACCAAAGATAAAGATAAAATCTTTAAAACAGCCAGAGAGAAAAGATATATTATGTTCTAAGGAAGAGCATTAAGAATGATGGCTTACTGCTAGCAGAAATGATGGGAGTCAGAAGAAAATGGAATGTCATCTTTAAACTGCCAAAAAAGAAAGCTTCTAATCTGGAAATCTTTACCCAGAAAAACTCCTTCGGAACCAAAGGCATACTTTTATTACATTAAACCATATACCATATTTTTCTGTGTATAAGATGATACTTTTGTCTAAAATTATTAGACCTGAAGTTGCGGTCACTTTATACATGGGAGTAACCTGTGTTTAGATTTCTTAATGTTGAGTTAGAAAAGTAGGGGTCATCTTGTACATGGAAAAATACAATAATATCTATATTGATATCATTTTCCTTTTAGACAATTTCTTTAGGTTATCTTCTTAATAAAAAATAAGTGTTTTTTTTCAAATTACAATTTATGTATTTTGAAAACTAAAGTCAAAATAAAGTAGTGTGGTTCTATCTTGGTCTATAATGCTTTAGCCCCTCCACCACATCTCAATATATACATAATAAATATCTTTATTTTTAAAGATTTATTTTATTTATTTTGACAGAGAGAGAGAGAGAGAGAGAGAGAGAAAGAGAGAGAAAGAGAGAAAAGGGAGGGCCCAGAGCAGTCTCCATAGTTGACATTAGTTTTCCATATAATTTCACTCCACAGGTGGGCACAGGGCTGCACAGGGCAGGAACTGGGCTGGGAGCCTCCCACATAGGTCCCGGCAAGAACTGAACTGGGGGCACAGCCCAGTTCAGCATGTGGGTCCGCATGGACAGGGGCCGGGATTCGATCCTCGGTCCCCAGGGCTTCAAAGCTAGCGCTCAACCCACTGAGCCATCCCAGCTTTCCCTATAATAAATATCTTGTTAATACTTTGGAGACTGTGGTAAGTCCAATGGCCCCTTGGTGTCTGTAAAAGATATGGGTGGTGTTCTCCTGATGAATGCAAAAGTTCCAGAAAGAAAAAGGTACATGACCAGGAAGGATGGGCATTAACAGTAATCAGGAAGTGAGGACAGCGACCAAAGGGAAAGGGGGTAAAAAAGCAGAACCAAGAATAAAGTCATGGGGAAGCCGGGATGGCTCAGTGGGTTAAGCGCTCACTTTGCAGCGCCGGGGACCCAGGATCGAATCCCAGCCCTGGCCTGTGTGGACGCATATGCTGAACTGGGGAGTTCCCCCAGTTCAGTTCTCTCTCTGTCTCTGTATCTCTCTCTCTCTCTCTGTCAAAAACAATAAAGAGTAAAAACTACCAAACCTCCTTTAAAAAAAAAAAAGAATAAAGTCATGAAAGTATAACCTTATCACAAAACTGAATCTGACATTTCTAGACATATGGCAAGATGCTCCTTTTAAGCATAGCCTGACATATTCTAGTGAAAGCAGATCCCTAGGGAGGTATAAGATGGGAAGTGCAGGTAATTCTCAGTGGGCAGAGCAGGTGACAATGTCTTCACTTATGGGCCAGTGCTCTGAAAATATCTTACCAGCAAATACAATTGGTTGAGCTCAGTATATTTTCAGAAGGGTATTTTTGCATTTCAAAATGAGACAGCATTATAAATCAATAGGTTAAAGGGAAACAATTAATTTCTGGGCAAAACACAGTGGCACTGTTGATTGCTCTACTCTGAGGAGGCCGTTCATTGTTCAGGGGCTCTGCAGTGTCCCTGTCTGAAAGCTGTGCCATTATGAGGCCTCTGCTCTCAAATGACAACACCTGGGCCATCTCGAGGATGCAGAAAATTCAGCAGCAATTTCAGGTATTTCTGACCCTACATGTAAAGGGTTTTATGATACTGAAAGAAACTAGTCTTCTGATAGAAGCGAACAGACTAAGTTCCTTTGGAAACAAGCAGACAAAGTACAATTTACTATTTTTGTCTATGTCAATGTTGTCGGTGTGCTCCAGAAACCAATTTTAAAATGACACCAACAGTGATACCAAAAGACCTTGTCATTGGAAAACGTCAGTGTCCTATGGCCACAGGTCTCAAATACATGCAGGTGATGCAGCACCTGGAAACCTGCTCCTCCTTACGAAGTGTGAATTATTTATTTCTTTAATTCAGTCATATGAATTTTACTAGCAGAAATTATGACTAAATTATAGCATGCTACGTATTTGCAATACAATTTCAGCCATAAACATATGTCTGTGAAAATCAATCTACTGAACTGTGATCAGCTGTTCCCAACTATTTCCATCAATATCCAAACACTAAAAGCTTTTAAAAATTAGGATGGGAGAAGAGCTCAAATATTTAAAATATATATTTATTAACATTTTTTTCCCCTGTGTTTTGGGAAACGGTGTCTGTTCTTTAGCTGGACTTTAGTCAGTCTCAAGGTACCTGTGTTCCATTTGAGATAGTTTGAGAACACTCACCTATAGACTTTTGAATTTTATTTGTTATAAAAACAAGTATAGGTAGAAGAAATTCACAAATTTGAGCACATCATGCATCTTCTTAAAGAAACTATCTCCTATTTTATAGAGGAGATTTCACAAGGACGCTGATCGATCGATCACAAAGGAACAGTTCTTGCTGTATTAAAATAGCATTAATTTTTAACTATTTAACATGACTTGGAAAACCATCTTTTCATGGTACTTTCTTCTTGCTTATATATAGGCAGATGCTTCTATGCCAGAGTTGGACTGTCTTACTGTGTACTTACTAATAAATTTATTTTTCTAGTCAGGGAGCAAAGGAATGTACTGAAGAGAAATTACTTCAACTCCCCCTTTGCTGTTTGTAGAGGGCAGGTAATCTTGTTATGATATTTAAAGTCTAGGTAATCCAAGATAAACTGTTTCAAAGTCCACTGATTGCTACTTAACTGAACGAGAAGTTGGGGTTAGTTAAACATCACTAGGCACGTGCAGCCATGGACAGAGAGCTGAGTTCACAAATGTCTCTGGACATTACCGGATGTGCATCACTGGATGTGCATCAGCATGCAGCATGGGAGGACCTGGCAGGTGGAGGTAACACATCCAGGCATAGAAGGTTAAGGCAGTGAGAGACAAGAACACAACTGTGGTACAAGGTAGTATGACAAAAGTGTCCCGAGTGCGGGCTTGTGGGAGTTCAGAGCCTGGAGGGTAACAGTCACAAGTCCCAGTGGTGCCCCTGCAGTGGGGATGTGTGAGCATCCCGATCTGTGTCTGCTCTGATCCATTGCTGACAAGGCTCCGATGCTGGAGGAGCAGGGCTGCTTCGTTTCTTTGGTGTTTTCCTGCTCTCTGAGTACGTACATTGTACTCTCTGGCTGTTTAATTCCTTAGGATCCACCAGTTCCTGGACTATGGGAACGGATGACTCGCCCAACATCGCGGATGATGCGGCTGATGAGATCATGGACCGCATCGTCAAGTCGGCCACCCAAGTGCCCAGTCAGCGAGCGGTGCCTCGGGAGAGGAAGCGCTCCCGGGCCAACCGCAAGTCTCGTAAGTGCCTTTGCATGGGCCTGCGAAACTCACCCCCCAGGGCCCTGCCCTCCAGTTCTGCATGGCCCTAGAAGGGCAGAGACTCAGTGGCAGGCTCCGGGGAATTGTCAGAGGTGTCTGGAGGGCCCATCTGTGCTCCTCAACAGAAGGTCTCATGTTTGACGATCCGTGCTGGCCATTGTGGAGGAGAGATGCTACAGCCACACCTGTCCGATGTACTTGTCATTTCTGGCCAGGCCTCCCTCAGTTCACACTTGGTCCCCAAGAAGCTCTGAAAAGCCCTTACATCTCTCTGGTGTGCCGGGTGGGCACAAGAGAGCGCATTGACCAGTACTGCACAGATGCTTCGCTAGAAGCTATATTTCTGCCCCTCACCCAGCCTCTGGGGCCACTTCCTGGGCTGGAAATGGTTCCCCCAGGGGTTCACTGCTGCCTGTGAACACATTCAAGGTGAAAACCAGTGATTTTTATCATCCCTAGATTGCTTAAACTACTTCATGTTTGCTTTGGTTGACCAGCGTTCTTTTTCTTTTCCTACCAACTAAATCAAAGCAACTGATTTTCCCCTTTAGTCTTCGTCTACTGCCTGCTCCTGCCCCCCGAGTGATGGATGTGGCATTGTTGCTGTAGGTACCAAGCTGACTGTCACAGGGACTGCTCTCTATAGAGTCCTTTTGAGTCCTCTGATATCCGCCTGTGTTTGCAATGGCCCTTTGTGTGGTGAGAGTTCAGTCCCCAAGCTTTGGCCTCCTGCCATTTGCTCAAGAGACAGCTGGAATCTCCTCCAGCTCTAAAACCTGGAATAAGAGCTGGTGACTAGGACAGGGATTTCTGACCTTTCACAAGAGGGAAGGCTGGTTGCTCCCCGACCCCCTCAATGTCCTAATTCCCAAAAGTGACAGCAGAGTGACTCCAAGTAGTCAAGGAGTTCAGAAAGAACTCAAACTCAGAGAGTCACCAGTGCTGCCACCCTGGAGGTTCACACGGGAGGTGATTGGGGTTCAGGCTGCCTAAGTTGGACTCCGTGGTTCTATTTGACCCATTGACACGCTTGTTTCTAGGATAAAGTACACTAAATCAGACTGCTGCTAACTATCGGACCCTGCTCCTTTTATATGATCTGCTTTCATTTCTTTTTTTTTTTTTTAATTTTCTTATTTTATTTATTTATTTATTTATTTTTAACAGAGAGAGAGACAGAGAGACAGAGAGAGAACTGAACTGGGGGAGCTCCCAGTTCAGCATATGGGTCCGCACGGGCCACGGCCGGGATTCGATCCCTGGTCCCCGGTGCTGCAAAGTGAGCGCTTAACCCACTGAGCCATCCCAGCTTCCCCTGCTTTCATTTCTGATGGAGATTTTTCCCCCAGAAAGGGAAGTAACACTTGACAACTCCACCAGAGAGAAGCAGAAGTTCTCTAACCACAGAGTTTGGGGTGGGGGTGGGTGGGGGAGCAGGACCAGGGAATATGATTCTCATTCAGTAAGGCAAGTAGACACTTCTAGACGAGGCTGATGCTGCTGGTCCTTGATACACTCTCCAAGTCACAAGGCTCTTGGGCTGGGGCTCTCAACCATGGCTGAACATTAGAACCTTCTGCACAGTGTTAAAAATTCCAGATGCCTGGGTTGCACCCAGGTGGACTAGTTCAGAGCCTCTGGGGCCCTGACTCTGTCCCTCAGGTGATTGGTGGCATTAGTGGGCAGGGTCTCCCTTCACTGGGTACACCCCCTGCCTCATGCCTTTAATTATTTAAATGGAAAACTATTATTCAAGGGGACTGGCTTTTTACATCTTCAAAAATATGTTTGTGAGCTTCAACATCAGTATCTTTTTTTCCCCCAAAGATTTATTTTATTGTTTTTTTGACAGACAGAGAGAGAGACAGAGAGAAGGGGGAGGACCCAGAGCAGTCTCCATACTTGTACATCATCAGTTCTCAACACGGTTTTGTTCCACACAGGTGGGCGGGGGCTGCGCAGGGCAGAAACTGGGCTGGGTGCTTCCTGCATGGGAGGCATGGCCCCCTGAAGCCAGGGGTCGAACGGGGTCGGGGGGCAGGGAGAGAACCAAACCAGGGGCCTCATGCATGGGAAGCATGCCCCGTGAAGCCAGGGGTCGAACAGGTGGGGAGAACTGAATTGGGGGCCTCCTGCATGGGAGGCACACCCCAGTTCAGCATATGGGTCCACACAGGCCAGGGCCAGGGTTCAATCCTTGGTCCCCAGGGCTGCAAAGCCAGCGCTCAACCTGCTGAGCCATCCTGGCTTCCTCGACATCAATATCTTCACATTTTATTTTTTCTAACATTCTGCTCTTTCCTGGTGCTGCTGTGAGGCCTTTGCCGGTCTCCTGGTGCACCCATGGAAGAACTTAGTTAAGCACTTGCTACTCAGAGTTGTTTCTCTGGCAATAGGGTATCTTCTTCAAGCTGGTTAGAAATGCAGTTGCTCAGGGGCAGGCCCTGAGCAACTGATTCAGAGTCTGCATTTAGCAAGATTTCCTGGTGACTCGTGCACAAAAAGGTGAGGCAGCGCTAGTGTTTGAGGTCAGGAAGGGAACCGCAGGGTCCTCCAGTGTGCATGTCTTCAGTAGCACCCTCTTCTCCAAGAGGTGGACCAGTCCACACTCTCCACTCTGCTTGCTGAACCTCAGTTGCTCCAGGCTGAGGCAACACTTCCCTTTTGCCTGTCTGAATGGGTGAATTCGTATTTTCTTATAGTCTTAACTGACTTTTCCCTTCATACTAGGAAGGTTGAGCCTCTTGCCATTTGATCTCTTCTTTTGTGGATGCCTTGTCCATATATGTATTTTTTTATTTGCCTATTTTTCTCTTGCTGTTATTTTCCGTGATAAGAAATCTATTTGTTAAAGTGGCTTTTTAAACGAAACTTAGGAAAGGCTTTTGGAAGTCTTAAGTAGATTGTCTTCAGTATTTGCTATTTCTTGCCCTCCTATTAGTGATTTCAATAAACTGGGAACCAAATGGCAGAAACCTTGTGCCAGTTCACTCCTGGTTTTGCTGCACTGGGCACCCTCAGTGCAAATCGTCAGGGATGCTGGGATGGCTCAACAGGTGGAGCGCTTACCTTGCAACTGTAAGGCCCAGGG
Organism: Craseonycteris thonglongyai; assembly: GCA_004027555.1. NCBI lineage: Eukaryota > Metazoa > Chordata > Mammalia > Chiroptera > Craseonycteridae > Craseonycteris > Craseonycteris thonglongyai. Next base: position 24,355 of record PVKE010009731.1, on the reverse strand, counting down.
ATCAAATCCCAGGCCAGCCAGTGCAAACACATATGCTGAACCGTGACACAACAGGTAACTGCTGAGATGGTGAAGGTTCTCACCTCCTATGTGGGAGGCCCTCAGTGAGGTTCCTGCCTTGCGCAGCCCCACATCCTCCTGTGTGGAATGAAGCCATGTCACAACTGATGATATATAATTATGGAGACTACTCTGGGCCCTCCCCCTTTTCTTTCTCTCTCACTCTCTCACTTTCTCACCTTCTCTCAAACAATAAAATCAATCTTAAAAAAAAAAAGTGCCTCTGGTAGGAGCTGGGAAAAGCATGCTGAGGCGGGGGTGGGAGTGGTCAGACCAAGGGAGAAAGGTAGAGAATGGATACCAGAGCAAGGAGTGCCCACCAAGCCACCTCAGGGTTGGGTCAGGGACCTCAGAGAAAGAGACTGTATGAGACACTGGCCTGGCCAGTCCCTGGAGGCCTAGAGTGTGTGCTCCAAAGAGTGTTGGCCTCACCCTGTGGTCTAGAGAAAACCAGATTCTTAGGGAGACACATAATGTCACTGGGAACAATAACACAGTCATAATTAATTTTCCTCTTCAATCTGGCTAGAGAGATATTTTGCCTGTTTTGTTGTTGACATAAAATAATTTCCTTTGGTATCGTTTCCATTCCAATCTTATGCAAACCAGCCGTATATTCCTTTTATTTAGCCAAACACATTTCATCCTGTGATACAGTTACTACAACAAATACAGCACTGAGTTGTATGTAAATGTTTATCTGCAACAGGTTTCATTTATTAGTAATGGCACCATCAACAGAAATTTCAGATGGAGGAAGTTACTCTGGTTTCCGTTAGAAAGGTGCAACAAACTCCAGCTTTTTACATGAGCTTAAAGGAATACAAAAAAAAAAAACCCAAAAAACCAATTTGCAAAATCAATGTGAATTTTCCCTTCTGGGCCTCACCCTGAAGCAATGCTGAATTTGATTTGATTGTTTAGTAGTGGTGATGAGGCAAGTGAATAATGAATAGCCAACATATTTGGGCTGTAACTCATTTGGCTAAAGACAGTAATAGTCCAGCTATTGCAGGAAACAGAATCCATCCCATAACCCAGAAATTTATGACCTCAAGCCTCTGGAGAATCCTCCGAGATAATTAAATGTCTGCTCTTGTGTTTGATGCTGGTGGCCAGGCCTAACCAAGCCAAATGTCCTGCTACAGCCCGAATATGGGTCCATCTGGGATACGGTGAGGGCATCTTGATTGGTTCACAGGTTCCTGTGGTTCAGATCTGCTGCTTTTCCGCTGGTGCCATCAGGGTGTCATTAGGTAAAATGTTTTGAATGGTCCAGTTGATTTCTAGCTGGTGAAGTGGTTGACCCCCCAGGCTTTAGCCATGGCTCTCTAATCAACTGGTGCATCTGACCGAGGGGGAGATGAGTTCTTTGGTTTTCTCTTATTTTGGTTTTTCTTTTCATCAAATTGGGCGAGGTATTTTGTCCCAGGGCTGTGTGTTCTCTTAGGCCCCCTGGATATTGGCCTTCCCTAGATAACCGGAAGCTGACGGGCATTTGAGGTACCCCCTTCCCCTGTGTTCTCTCCTCTTGCTCATCTTGAGAAAGAGGTTCTCTGCCCATCTGGCTGACCGCAGGTGGCACTAGTCCAGATGATCACAGAACGTGGGCTTAGGGACTCACAGTCTGTCTTTACTCTCTCCTGACTCTTGTCGTAGTTGGGAGAGGCAGGGTAGCCCTCCTCCTGTTGCCTTCCCCAGAGGATCTGGGCCTCACCTGTGACAGGACCATGGAGGTTTGGGCTCAGGGCTATATTTCTGTAAGCGTGTGATCACTTAGATGTGACCTCCTAGTCACTGACCAATTTCTTAGTCAGTTAGGATCCTAAGGTTGGTCACCTTTTCAAAACCAGTGTCTCAATGGCCTGAGCCAGAAGTCCACTTCCAGGACTTGCAGGGAAAGGAACGCAGAATTCTGATTTGATTTCACACCCTGCCTCTCAGCCCCTCACGTCATGACTTCCTCCTCAACATGTCTCTCATGAATCATTGATATTCCTCTTAAAAGGCATGTGGCACATTTTACGTTGATTTGATATAACTAAAATTTAATTTTATGTCCCTTATAGAATATTGTGGTATATATCCATGCTATCTGCTAAGGAGAATTTCATGGAGAAAGAGAATGGTTGAATCTGAAAAATTATTGAATCTGTGTTGGGGAAAACAGGATTTATGCCTCACCAAATATTAGATTCAGTTCTGGATCTGATCAGTACACAACTTAGTTCAGTTGTTCTCTCTATTTTTCCAAAGTGATATTTGGAAACACCTAGGAATATTCCCACTAGTTCCATTAAAAAAATTCCCTGGAGAAGCCAGGATGGCTCAGTGGGTTAAGCACTCACGTTGCAGCCCTAGAGACTGAGGATTGAATCCTGGCCCCGGCCTGTGTGGACCCATATGCTGAACTGGGGAGTGCCCTCAGTTCAGTTCTCACCGGGGTGAGACCCCGGACCAGTTCCTGCCCTGTGCAGCCCCACACCCACCTGTGGAATGAAACTATGTGGGGGAAAAAAACAACAACAGAAAACCAATGATGTGCAGCTATGGAGACTGTTCTGGACCCTCCCCCTTCTCTCTGTCTCTGTATCTCTGTCAAAAACAATAATAAAAAAATCCCCTGCATTTTATTTAAATAGTTCTTACTTACTGTGAACCAATTTTATATTTATATAAAATTTACATGGCAACTGAGGGGTTGAGGGGATAGGTGGGTCACCCATGGTTTACACCACCCTCCTCCCTTCCATGCTCGGTCACACTGCTGCCCAAAGGACCCAAACCTGGTGGGAATATGAAGCTGCCTGTGGGTGCTTGGGGGCTGATGTGTCCAAGTCACAAGAGTGCCTGTGCACAGAAACCTCACCTACCCAGTCGTCACTGCTACATCACCCACCTCATTTCCATGCACCACTGTCCACTCACTTGGCCTGTTTTAATTTGTCGCTCAGATCCATGTTCACCTCACTTTTTACCCCTAGGATTCTAGTTTCCCGGGCTTGTCCTTGTGTACCAAAGCCTGCATTATCAGCATGGTGTTTGTCCAATATTGTGACATCCCAGAGGGAGAACTGATGAGCTGGACTGCCTCTGGAAAGGGGAAGGACAGATCTCTCCTGCCCAGGACTTGGAATAATGCTGAAAATGCCAAGTCTGGGGATCATGAGCTTGCCGTCCTTATCGGTAGACTTCCCCAAGCTAATGTCAGTTCTCTCAGGAAAAAATTGAGAGGACTTGTCTTTCATGTCTGTCCTTCCAGGCCACACTCCACCCTCCCTCTCCCTCACCCATAATATGACTCAGACGAGGCAGTCTGCTTTTACTTTTTAACCGATTGCTTTCTGTTCAGTGCCTACCTAGAAGACAGAGAGATTATTGAGGAACATTGGATGTAAATGTAGCCAGAGTAGGAGGGGTGTGGAGGGGGGCTCTGCAGAGCCAAGTCTATGGCCAGGCCAGGAGCCATAGACAGTGCCTGATACGTTAAGTATTTCCACGAGCCATCCCAGCCTGAGTGAACTTAATTCTGGGTTACGTAGGGCTTTGAGACTTCAATCTTATCACCACAAACCTTCTGAGAGCCTGCCTTTTTTTTGCATGTCAGTCATATGGCAGTGATTTAAGTCAGGGACCCCAAACCTGACTGGCCATTTGCATTTCCTGAGAAGGTTAAAATGCAGTGGGTGGGCCTCAGTGAAACCTTTGTTTTGTGTGTCTGGGCTCAGTTTAAGAAGTCAAGTTTAAGTCAACCACATTTGAGAACTTTGGCTTGTTAGTGCTGTGCCAATTTCCTTTTTTTAAAACTTTTTATTTGGAAAGAATTTATATTTAACAAGAAAGTTGCAAAAATAGCACAGAGAGTTGCCTTATGTCCTTCACCCAGCTTCCCCTAATGTTCGTAGAATTTATCAAAACCAAGAAATTAACATTGGTATGGTAGGATTAACTGAACTATAGTCTTAATTCAGATTTACCCATTTTTCCATTTTCTGTTCCACAATGCTACCTAGGATCCCACACTGCACTCCTAGTCTCCTTTTAGTTATTTTGTAGAGTGTCTGTCAATTTGGAAACCTCTGCTTTTAATGGATGAGATTTTATGTGCTTAAAAAAAAAAAAAAAAAAAAAAGGAGGGTGGAACTGAGAAAACAGACTCAGATGGTTAAATAACTGACATTGACCAAAACCCAACAACAAAAATAACACCCCACAGAAAGTCTAACATCTTCAAACAATCTCATACATTTAAGTCCAAAGAGCTGTGACATTTCTTTCAACTCAGCGGACTGGTCCCTAGAGGAACAAGGAGGATGTCAGTGGACAAATTTGAATAGCTACAGGGTTAGTTACCTTCCAACCACAAGACCCCTTGACGTTCTGGTATTAGTCTCTATAATCCTAAACACACTGCTCTCAGTATATGCAGAACTTCTTTAGAATCTTAGGAACTAAAAACTTATTTCCACTGTTTGATATTACATGCAAAGATGGGGGTTGGAGGGGAAGACGGGGTGAACCTGTCAGTGATTCAAAGGTAAAGGAGCATAAATCGTTTTCTGTCAATGGAAGTGTCGGTATATTTCCCATCCACATGAAAGGTGGTTAGAATGTGTCCTGCCAGGCTTTGTCTGGGCACAGCTCTTTCCAGGGTGTGCTGTGAGTTCACCGCTCTGGCTCAGATCCTTCTCCATTGCTTACCATGTGTGCTTGGGCCAGGGACTCAATCGTTGCCGTTTGCTCACTTACTGGAAAGATAACATAGCACCAATCTCCCAGGGTTTCCACAAAGGTTACGTGAAACGATCATGTCAATGAGGGCCACCATGGCCATTATTCTCAGGTTCAACTCATCGTAGCCAAGAGTTATCTGAGAGCACATTGTACAATAGGATTAATTTTTTTTTTTCCAACTCTGGGGGCTTGAGCAGGAGAAAAAGAACTTAGGTTCTGTTCCTAAGGCCCTTCTGTGCTGCTTGTTGAGACAGAGGCGCCCCTGTGTCAGATCCCACTGCTGTCACTGCTGCACGTGAGCTGTCAGCAAAGTGCCCCCACACCGTCTGTGGAGGAGCTGTGAGGCAGACGGGGATAAACATTTCCACAGTCTGTTTTCTGTGAAGCAGCTGCGGGGAGGGGAGTCCATTGCATGTGACAGGCTGGGGAGCTCCAGCCAGAGCATTCAAGCGGGAAGCGGGAATGAGGAGTGGAGAGGGGCCCAGACGTTATCTTATCAGACGTAAGTAAGCCAGTCTCCCCCACCCCGCTTGAGAAATCCCCTGTGATGGAGGACTTGTTTCTGTTATACATGCCCCGCATCCTGCCAGCCCTCTATTTGCTGCTTCCCTCATTCTCTGATGTCCCCAGCCCTTTTTTTGTCTTCCAAAGTGAGAGCCAACTCCCTGTCTGGACAGGGGCTGCTGTCTCCTCACACCATGTCCCTGTCAACCCCCTGCCGCCCTGACTACAATGCTTGGCAAAGGATGAGGCTCAAGGAATGTTTGCTGAATGAATGAGTGAACTGATGAGCAGATGGATGAACGGACACCCAAAGAGGCCCTTTCTATGCATGAATTGAATTGCATAGAAAGGGGGTATAAAACTGATTTTAACTAAATACCTTCATTTCACAATTGGTAATGTGTATTAACTTTGACTCTTGAACAAAGGAAGTATTCAGCTTCTTAAAGTCTTTTTTTGGGTGGGGGGCTAATATATAAATTTTATTGTGGGGTTATTACATTTATTATTTATTATATTTATTATGAGAGAATTTATCTGAATTGTCATGAAGGCCCACATACAGTAGATTTCTATAGACGGGACAGATTTTTCTATGAAGACCCACTTTTCAGGGACACATCTGGCATGCAAAGGGACCTTAGGCCCTGCTGGCTTTTTCCTGTAGCAGATAAGACACGAGGTCATGCAGAAGGGGTGTGGGAGTGTCTCAACGGGTCTGGCATATCAAGACTTCCAGTAGACCATGATGCCAAGGGCATTGCCTTTGTACTGTCAGGCAGCTAGGCTGACGAAGCACCACTAAGCTTTGCTGTATTCTCCGAGCCTGTCTCAGATAGGCTGGCCAAAGCCCATCTCTATGAGCAGATTACTACACATGCTGTAAGGTGCCAGGGCCCTTACTGACATATTTACATGAACAAAAAACTACAGGTACAGGAACTAAAGCAAATGAGTAAATAGAAGTGTTAAAGAAGCAGTGTAAATGCCCTCAGGGGTAACACACCTGCCAGGTCATGGAGTCTTCTGTCCTCATTCAGCCAAGCATGTGTCCATAAAGGCACAAAGATATGTTTCATAGACACATGTTCATGCCACCTTCTGCAGCTAATGGAATTCAAGAAGTTCTGCCAGTGTTGCATGGATGGTTTCAAGCAGAATTTTGCATCTTAGAGAAGAGGTCTTAGTAGTCCTTGTCAGGAATGAGAAATATTTTATCTTATTTTCTGCCATTAATGTTATCTTTAACAAACACTTAAAGAAGTGCTTAAAGGACATAAAAGGTTATTACAAGCTAGTATTTTTATTGCTGCCCCATAGAACAAATTCCATTACTCAATTAAATGCAGTCTGCCTTTAGCCAAGGCTCTGGAGCCAAACATTTTGTCTGAATGAGTTAGATACCCAGTCTGGAGCCCCAGGGGATGGGCTGGGCTGGGGTGAGCTCGTGCAGGAGCAGCTGCAGATGGGCAGCTCCGGGGCCCAGAGCGAGGCTTGGAAATACAGTCGTGTGTGTTGGTATGATTTGAGGGAACCCCTCACTACAGATTTCTGTGTGTCTATAAAAACCCACACTTGATGTCTGAGAGCCTTCCATAAGTATGTTGATGCTTTGAGTGAAACACTGAGCAAACACTAAGTTCTCTCTAAAGGATTTGTTGATGGATGGACTAGGTGTTGGCTCCTGTGCCACGTGCTATTGGGAGAGAAGAAACTGTTTATTAGGAGATCGTAGCCCCAGTTCCTTGTACCGTGGTCATGGGTCTTTCAGAACCTTCGCCCACAAGCTCTGTGGGCTTTTGCTCAGGGGGTGTTGGAGAGACATGAAATATAGTGTTTCCTGCAGACGTACGGGGTGGGGCTCTGGCCTCCGAGGGTAATACCCCCCCCCCCCCCCCACACACACACAGCACATCGTGGTCACAGAGGGCTTGCAAGTCTTTGGGTCTGGCAAGGGAAGATGGGAAGATACTAAGGGTGAGCTTTGGTTCCTCCACATTCTGACCAGTGGCCTGCCCTGATCATCTCAGATACTCTGGCTGATTAAGGATTTAGGGGGAAAAGTATTTCTGTAACATCTTTCCTGAAAATAGAACACCCCAAACTCTGTATGATCTTACATACGGAGTAGACCTTACATACAAAGGTTGCCTAATTACATTTCCCTTAATTATAAATTAAGGGAAATGTAATTAGGCAACCTTTCAATGAAAGACCTTGTCTTAGAAGGGGCAGTTTTCTCCTTGTTCAGCCTTATCCAGCCTTTATTTATTGGCATCAAAATTGATCAACACTGAACAATGAGAAAACCCACAATGCCAAGCTATAGACAATCCATTTTTTAAGATTTATTTATTGTTTTTGACAGAGAGAGAGAGAGATACAGTCATAGACAGAGAGAAGGGGGAGGGCCCAGAACAGTCTCCATAGTTGCACATCATCAGTTTTTTCACATAGTTTCATTCCACAGGTGGGCGGGGCTGCACAGGGCAGGAACTGGGCTGGGGTCTCACCCCGGTGGGAACCAAACTCCCCAGTTCGGCATATGGGTCTGCACGGGCCGAGGCCGGGATTCAATCTTCAGTCGCCGGCGCTTAACCCACTGAGCCATCCCGGCTTCCCCAGACAATCCATTTCTAAGTTAGTGAAACTGTTCCCCCACCTGCCAATTGTAAGCACTAGTAAAGAGGGTCATTGGTCCTTGAGTCTGTGTTTCACAGAGACTGTCCGCCAAATCCACCCAGAAGTTTGGCAGTTTGCTCTTTGGCATCCAGTCCATTAGGAATCACTGGTTATTCTATCTAGAGGCCCTTTGATGAGTTGAGACTTTGAGACTAAGACCCATGACACTCACAGAGACTCATCCTGGCTGATGCCCGTTGCCCTGGGTTCTCTTAACACCTTGCTCTGCGGGGCCACAGGTTCTTTGGTCTGTCCCCAGCATTGCTGCTGCTTCTGCAGATTCATGGGGTTATCTTTGCACCATTAGAACTTGCATTTTCCGATGCTCTATGAATTATAGTTCCAGCTCTAACCCACTCCTTATGCTGCTCAGAGGCTGAGGTGTCAACATGCCATGTGAATTTTTGCAGTTTGCACCACTTCTCAGAACCCATGTAGGGGTGGGCCGTTCCTCCCTTCTCCCTTTTAAAAGCCACCTCCCCACCTCCACGGTGCTATCTTCAGGTCAGCACCTTGCAGCCTCAAGATTTTTCTTGTCCTGGCAGATGGATGGCCAGGACACGTCAGCAGGAGCAGGATGGGGTTGAACTTCTGTGGGCCCTGTGACTCACCTGGGAGTCCTTGAGAGAAGGGGCCTGGAGGAGTGATTGCATATGCCCGGCTGCTAATACCCGCTTCTCTTCTCATCCCTCCGACCAACCCTCCCCGTGCTGCTACAGTGAGAAGGACCCTGAAGAGTGGCCTGACTCCAGAAGAAGCCAGAGCCCTGGGCCTGGTGGGCACCTCGGAGTTGCAGCTGTGACACCCATGGGTGCCCTGAGACGTGTGCCTGAGCAGAGTGCCCGCTCCTGCTGGATGAAACCCCTCTGGTGAGAGGCCAGGAGACACCACATAATATCTGAAGCTTCTGCAAGGGAGCGCCCATTTCTCTGTGTTGCGGCGGCACGGCTGTGTTGCCCACTGTGCACTGACGTGGATCTTCCGGAGTCTCCTTCACGTACTTTCGTTATTGTGTCCGCTGTGTTTCTCTTGTTTCCTTGACACCTGGTTTAGTAGTTCCGAAGTGTGACACCTTTTCTGTGCAAGGAGCAGCCCTTTTAAGGAGCAGATCACTTCTGTCACAGTTCCTGTGGTCCTATGAGGCCATTTGATTAGATTCACAGACTGGGTCTCCACACCACCAAAATATCCAGATGTAAACTCCAAAATTGTACACAAAGCAAGCACAGATTGTTTACCGAGTTGTGGATTTTAGATGTACTAAATGTTTATATGAATTCATAAATGTACACCATGTTTCAAATAGTAAATAAAGTTTAATGTCATAACCAGAATCCTCTGCTCTCTTGGGTGTAGGACCTTAAACAGCTCTACAGACTTGCCTCCTTCTGAATCAGCAATACTTTTCAGACGCATCAGAAGGACGCAGGCTCAGAAAGGTCTCCAGGCCCATTGGGTTTCATCTGTTGTTAACGAAATGAGAAGCCCTGACAATGTGCTCTTTGTAACTCCTGATTAATTAGGCACCAGGCTTTATTACAGAACATGTTAGCAACAACCTTACCCATGTGCTTTGTTTTGCTCCATTGTGATGTTGAAGCAAACATTAGAGTAGCATTTTAAAAATCAGCTATCCTGCAACTTGCTTACTTGCCTATTATGTAAAAAATTCACTTTCTCAAGAAGTTGTATGAAGTCACCACAACAAAATGGAAATTTAAAGTTTTGTCTACAGAGAATGACAAGTGCAGTAAGGGTCAGCGGGAAGTAAGCGGTTCAGGGCAGGAGGCACCCGAGGGGCTCTGAGTAGCCACAGAGCCGTCTTGAGGGGGCTGGTGCCCGCGTGGGCGCTGAGCCCTCCACGGAAGTCTCTTGGTTCACGGCTGCCCGTGAAGACCTCTGCCTTTAAAAACAGGGAAAGGCAAACCATCACAGTGGGCATTTGGGGGTTTGGAATATTGTTGGGACACTAATTCTACCTTTGCCTTACTTCTAAAACCTCTGTGACACTGCATTCCTGAATCAGGGGAAACAAGGGCTGTCTGGAAAAAATCTGTCCATAAATGCCTTTTTTTTTTTTTTTTCATATGACATAGCTGGATACTTTTTGGACAGCCCTCATATATGATTTATGGACAAGCCACAGTGGTGGTGTCTGAAGAGCCAAAGGGCGTATATTCACCCCACAGGCCTCTCTGTGTCCCCCCTCTTCTGTGTCCCCACTGAGTAACGGAGCTCTTTCTAGCAGGCATTTGTTAAGTAATACGTGGGAGTACCCCAGGCAAACTAGAACCTGCAAGAGTGGGATCAGTATGTTAGACAGTTGAGTTTGTTTAATCACTTTATTGAAAAAAGATACATAGGTATTTATGTTTATTTCCTAATGGTTCTAAATAACATGTGCCACATTCTGCATTTGATCTAATGATTTGTGAGTATTCATTTGCCTTGACAGTGAAAATCGACATGGAATATCTGTATCACTGGGAATCGTGATGCACAAACAAAAGAAGATGCATTTTTATTGCACCATTTAATGCACGAATACTTTGATGTACTTCCAGGGGGCCTTGGTGATTCTGCTGAGAGTTAATATTTTTAAAGCAAAAGGTCACATTTGGAAGGAAGTGACTGAATATATCTAGTATTTATTACAAGGATTTAAAAAATTCTCAGGGGAAGTAAGCAAGCTAAACTAATTTCTTGGTTGCAGCTAGGTAGAGAGCCTTTTTTTCTTCTTTTTTTTTTTTTGCAGTGGTTAAGGGGGGCTTAGTTTACTAGTTTTTAGTGAAATTGAAGGATTTCCCCTATTGCTCATTGCCTCTCTGTTGCTGACACTAACTCTGGCTTCTTCTATTAGTGTTTCTTGATTCTGGTTACATTTTCCTAAAAGACCTTTGAGAAGCATTAAAGTGAATGGTACCTTAACATTTGTGATGCTATTGCTAATCTTGCTGGTTATCATCATAGATCTTCTTGTGCCTAATTCTTAGTTTGGGTTGAAATTACAAAACTGCTGGTAAAGAGAGGCAAACACTTTTCTGTTAAAGATGTCTAGGGTTGGGTTTCTTCAGAATCTTTAGGTGTTTTCTATTTTAAAAATAACTTAGGGATTTTGGGATGGAGGGTAGGGTACCTGCAGCCTTGGATGGCTGAAGACCCCACTTTGTTTTCTTCCAAGTCCATCATTGACACAGTGGAGGGAGGGAGAACACAGGTCAGGGTCAGGAGTCAGGAGACCTGGTTTCCCAGTTCCTAACTTGTGGGTGGCCACCTCATTGTCCCCAGGTCCCATATCCACCTTTTCTTTTCTGTGCTTATGGCCCTGGGATGGCATATCACCAGATACCGCTGTAGTAGGTTACAGAATGGCCACCCAACGATAGCAGGTCCTCACAGCAGGAACCTGTAAATGTCAAAAAGAAGGGTCTTTGCAGATGGGAATAAATTACCGTAAGGTTCTGTACATGGAAAGATTATCCTGGATTATCTAGGTGTGCCCTAAATCCAACCATAAGTGTCCTTATAAGAGAGAGGCAGAGGGAAATTTGATATTACAAAAGAGGAGGAGTTATGAAGACAGAGGCAGAGACTGGGAGGAGGCAAGGAACAAACTGTCCCCGAGTTACTCTAGAGAGAACGAAGCACCACTGATGCCTTGATACTAGCCCAGTGAAACTGAAGTTGAACTTCTGGCCTCCAGAACTATAAGAGAATAAATCTCTGTTTTAAGCCATCCAATTTGTAGCAATGTGTTATGGCAGCTCTAGGAAATTAATGTAAGACTGATCACAGGTATGCACCAAAGGCCTTTATGGAGGTGAGAGGTCACTGCAGTGCTTGTCCTTCGACTATTCAGATGACCCAGCTAAGCAGAGGCCTTGGCTTTTACACTGTCAGAAAATAAGCCGGAAAGCTCATTTTTCTTTAGAGAGAGCCCCTTGCCCCTTAATAAGCATCTACCTGAATGCTTTTACATGTGCACTGCTCTCTGGGACTGGGTTCCACTTAGGGACAGACACTTCTGGGCAGGGCAGTGGGCTAGTAAAATGAAGCAGTCACCTTTCCCAAAACACACCTGAATTGTGTACTCAGTGGAATAATTGTATTTTTGTAAACCTCAACTTTCACATAAGCAGAGCTGGCTGCCTGGAAAGCTGATATGTTGGTTTAGACAAGGTCATTTTTACTGGAACTCAGCTCATTGCAGCTGGTGGTAGACCTGGCTGCAGAATGAGAGCAATTCAATCAATGTCAGAGCCCTCCTTGGTTTAAAAGATGAGCTGTAAGATTGGAAGTGAAAGGGAGGAAAGGCACCCATTCTCAGTGAAACCCATTCTCAGAAATGCAATCTCAACGGAAGGAAATGGGTTCTAACCCAGCAGCCTGTCTCTGCAGGTATGAAAAAAATAAGTTGTCACTTTTGGGGAGAAAAACTGTCCAGAAATTGTAAAGACTGAAAATTTAGACAACTTTCTAAATCAACATGTATATAGTGCACTGTTGGGTTAAACTTGTATATGAACAAATGTAAGACTTTGTCTTGTGACAACACAGGGGTGGACTCTTATTATATAGCCCCATAATATCCAGGGTCTTCAATGGTCTAGTCTCAGTACTTCAGCATAAAATTTTGGATTTGTCTTGTGCTTGATTGAATTCTTCCTGTTTCTAATTGATATGTTGAAGGTGATTTTCCATTTTTGAATGGCCTAAAACAGTGGTCCCCAACCTTTTTGGCCCCAAGAACCAGTTTCATGGAAAAAATTTTTTCCACAAAATGGGGGTGGGGTGGGGAGTGGGAAGGGGGGGATGGTTTTGGGATGATCCAAGTACATTACATCTATTGTGCACTTTATTTCTAATATTATTGCATTGTAATATATAATTATTATATAATTCACCATAATGTAGAATCAATGGGAGCCCTGAGCTTGGGTTTTAATGAGTCTGCAAGCAATTAATTTATTATGGTCTCTGTGCAGTCAAACCTCTCTGCTAATGTTAATCTGTATTTGCAGCTGATCCCCAGCACTAGCATCACCACCTCAGCTCCACCTCAGCCCATCAGGCATTAGATTCTCATAAGGAGCTCACAACCTAGATCCCTCACATGCGCAGTTCACAGTAGGGTTCGTGCTCCTATGAGGATCTAACGCCACTGATGATCTGACAGGAGGCAGAGTTCAGGCAGTAACAGAAACCATGGGGTGCAGCTGTAAATACAGATGAAGCTTTGCTTCCTCACACACTGCTCACTTCCTGCTGTGTGGCCCAGTCCTAACAGGCCATGGACCGGTACCAGTCCATGGCCCAGGGGTTGGGGACCCCTAGCTTAAATCATGAATTGTGAAAATAGTAATTAAGGTTACAGCAGTCTGTTTGAGAATCAAATATTTAAAGGAAAATAGTTTTCCTTATTAAGTTGCTCAATTAGCCTACATTCTAGAATCCCAACACTGTCCTGGAACCTGTGGTCGTATGCTGGAGACAGCTGTGGGAGATGTGCCTCAGAAACCAGCAGGCATTTAAATGCAGACCCTCAAGAACAATCTGTACCTCCACCTCTATCCCAAGGAATGACCTCGTTTACAAATGAAGCGTAAAGTTGGGAACTGGAGACTTGGTAAGGGTAAGCTGCTTTTCCATCTTATTCATCTTGTCCTTAATAGTTTGTCCCTCACTTTTAGCTTTTGCTTGAGGGATGAGGCCTCTCTCTCAGTTGGACTTGAACTATTCTGAAGGCTGTTTGTGTCCCTGTCTTGGTGAGACCATTCTTTGCCAGCTTTTATGCTGTGGAAAAAAGGTAACTCAATCTCCAGAGGAATGGCAGGTACTTTGAGAAATGTAATTTCTTCAGTGTCTTGAGTATCATTTTGATACAGGAAGGTGTTCTCAAAGCCAGGTACACCTGCTCCCTGGACGGGCAGAGAGGAGCTGGTTTCAGGTGCAGAAAACCTGCTCCTTCCTTTCTCTCAGCTTTCCACATGAGACTATGTAGAGGCTGAGAGGCTGGGCTGCTTAGGGACCTTTGGCTACCACGTGGAGCAAAGCCCACTCTGCAGCCAGGCCAATGGCCCCTTTCCTAGGCTGTAGAGGTATGCTGACTCATCCCTGGCTTCTTCTCCTGTACATAAAGGATGCTGTGTTAGAATAAAGGTCTTAAATTAGATAAATGTCCCTGTTCTTTGTTGAGAATAGCATGCTATAAAAGGGCTTTGCACCAATTATTGAGAATTGTAATGTAAAAACAAGTCATATATGGTCTGAGAGGGCTGCCTGCCCAACAGAACTTTCTGTGACAATGGGAAGGTTCTGTAAATGCTCTATTCAATATGGTAGGCACTAGACATGTGACTACTGAACACGTAATGTGGCTAGAGACTAAAGAGCAGAATTTTAATTTAGTCTCAATAACTACCTATGGTTAGTCACTACTGTACTGGATAGCAGGTAACACACCTTTGTATGTACTTTGTTATTTGTTCATTTTACATATAGGTTTTTATGTGAAATTTGCATATGAAGTTGCTTTGGGCTGCTATTTACTCCATCAAAAAGTTGAAAGTGTCTAAAAAACTGTCCACCCCCTGCCTAGACTGTGTTCTGAGCCTTGGGAATTCTTATTCTCAAAGAATTCTGATTGATGTTGGATGCTATCATATAGACACTCTTCCCTCCCAAGGCATTCTGATTTCTCAATTTGTGAAATTTCCAGCATGGTGTCTTTCCCTTGGGCAGTTGATGTAGAGCTTATTGCCATTTTACAGGTTTATTGCCATTTTATAGGTTTAGTTTCAAAACATTAATCTCATGGGTGGTATTTTCCTGTGTAACCCACTCTACCTACCTGTGGTCTGAAATCTTTTGCCAGGCGTGTCCCCTTCTTCCCTCAGCAGGGTCAACTTCATGGGCACATGACCTGGGCAGTCACCCAGGGCCCCTCAGAAGGGCTTAGTACTTGGTTTAATGCTTTCCTGTCACTATCTTATAATCCGGAATTTGATCTTTGAACTTGTGTTAAGTGAAGTCTAATGAGAAAAGGAGCATACAAGTGAGCACAGGAGGTATGTGCAATATGAATGTTCACTGTTCCTTACCTCCCATTCACTATAGCCTTTCTGACGCCTATGAGGACAGAATTCCAGTGGGCCTACCACATGTGAGTTCAGAGATTAAAAGTACAAGGTAAGCATGTTATAAATACAACTGAGCAAGTGGGGGCACTGAGAGCCCTCCAAGGCCTTGCTTTGCATTTGAATCAAATCTGATTCGAATCAGACTTGATTCAAATGCAAAAAGGTAATGGTATTCTAAGCAGCAAGAATGACCATGGAACATGGTTCTAACATATCCTTTCTTACTCATGTTACTTTCCTGTATTAGGCACCCACTTAAGCTAAAAATGATGACATAGAAGAAAAGGAAACTGGGAGGCCATATGGGAGCTCACAATTTCTTTTTCTTTCAGTTCTTCCTTATTTATCGGTAAGCTGAAAGTGCTGATAAAATGTGTACATACCAAGAGTGAACAGCTGAGGTAGTTTGGTGCAGTGTTTCCGTGGATATGGTAAGAACATATGCATACAATAGGTATCCATTGTGTAGTTCTGGTGATTTGCATTTAAAACTGGAACTAGACAAGATAAAACTAATGCTAATAATTTAAAAGTTTAGTATTTTCTTTACTTAAAACAGCATTAAGTAGTTAATAAAAACCAGAGACTGTGGAAGGAAAAACCTTTCAGTACCTTTCATGGTGAAATGCTTTCCTGCTTTTTGACCAGGAGGTCCCACATCTTCACTCTGTACTGGGTGCTATCCATTAGGCAGTGGGCTCTGCTCTTCATTGTTCAGCTCCGTCTGAGGCCTTGAGCCCTTCCTTATAACCCCGCCCTTTGAGGACCCCACCCCTGTCATGGATTTGAAGGGCACCATTGCTCTGTGGCTCCTTGGCTGCTTCACCTGTGAAGTCTAGAACTGAATCAGGACTGACAAAACAATTCAGAGGCTCCACTACTAGAGGAAGGACATCTGCCACAGTGGAAGGTGACATCTCATCTTCATTCCCCTCTAACCTGGTCTTGGAGAAGCAGCCAAAGGCTACAATCTCTCATGTGGCACTTCTGGTTCTCCCTTGGATCAGTTAAACTTCAGCTGCTATCCTTGACAACATGATTCTCTCTGCACTTCTCTACCATTCCAAGTGTTGAACAGCCATGAGTAGGCAGAGCAGTGGAAAGCTCTTGTCAACAGTGACTGGTTTCATCAACTCTGTGACGAGGCCTTCAAAGCAATTCTGGGCAGTCTGATTTTAGATGGTTGAAGTACAGCAGAATCACCTCTTCCTTAAATACGATTTTGGCAAAAGTGCAAACATCACAACACAAACCTGGAAGCAAGATACTTTATAGCAAACTGATGAAGGTGAGAAACTACGAGAAACTGAAAAATAAATAAGTAGAGTGAGATTCGTGCAAGGATATAAAGATCATATAATTGGATTTTTAAGAGTTTTCATGGAACATTCTGACCCATCAAATTAAGGTATCATTGTCTCTAACAAAAATTAACTGATCTGAGGAAGAGCAGTATGAAAATATTCTAATGCAATGCAAAGTCCAATAGAATTTTCTGTCGTGATGAAAATGTCCTGTTAGCTCTGTGCTGTCTATATGGAATCTACTAGCCACACGAATACTCAAAATGTGGTGACAATGCAACTGAGGGACTGAATTTTTAATATAAATTTAAATAGGCACACTTGAGTAGTGGCTACCAATTGAACACTCCAGTTATAATGCTTCATGGGTCAAAACCAGTGGTTTCTTTGGGGGACTTTTGTAATTACTGCTGACGGGTAGGGGGTTGAGTGGAAAGAGAAAAGCTCTTAATAGATCTGGTTGACCTCTTGAACAAGTTCTAAAATTCTGCACAGCTTCTGGAGGCAGAGGGGAGGGGTACGACAGAAGGACTCTTGGGGAGACCTGAGTATGCCCTTCTAACTCCCGGCTAATGTTAATGGGAGTAAAAGATGAGATTTTGGTCACTCAGATGGGAAGGGGCCTCTGGTTCTGTTCCACACACAGAATCTGAGGCTTGGGCCACCCCTGGGGCATTTGTGCATGGAAACCATTGCTGTAGGGCTGGCAGGGAGCTGGAGGTGCAGGCGTTCATTTCCGGACAGGGTTTCCAGAGCCACAGGTGGGTTTGGGGGTGGAGGGAGGACCTGAGGGTCCTTTCTGGCCACCTGCAGGCTGAACAGGCCCTTTCTTTTTGGGGACGATGGTCTTGTTCTTGCTCTTGAACACTTTGCTGGGATCCAGCTTGTTCACAAAGGAGTCAGTCTCTTCCGTGAGCAGGTTTGTGTTGTAGGTAATGGGTTTATACATGTTGAACCATTGCTGTAAGGCAGAATTGGGAGAGAGGGTCACAATTCAAAGAAGAAATACCCTTGTTTATGCTTTTTAGTTGGGATACAGGGTAGAGAGCTGGAGAGATGAGGTAAAGAGAGCAAGTTTTTATGAAAAACTGCCTTGAAAATCTATTAGCACTTTCTTCAAGTGAAAGACATGAACACACATTGCTTTAAGAGGTCTCATAATCTTTAAAAGAAATGCAGCATGAGAACTAAGAGTCTGATTAAACTTCCTTCCTTCTGATCTAGTAAGCCCTGAGCCTGAGATGCTAGGTCCCAACTAGTATCCTTCTAATTGTTCTGCCCTCAAACCAGCCACTGCCCATCAGGTGGATTTGGCAGGATGTGTAATATAAACAAGGCACAGTCATACTTTGAGATACTCTTTATCATTAAAAAGGAGAGTTTTCTATGTGCTGACACCTAAGATGGAGTGTTAGTGAAAAGAAAGTACAGAACAATTTGAATTGTATATTGCTTTTGTGATTTAGGAAAAAGGAACTCAAAACTGCGTGCATGCATGCTTTATATGCAATAGATCAGGCACAGCCAACTTGCGGCCCAGGATGGCTTTGAATGAGGCCCAACACAAATTCTTAAAACATGAGATTTTTTTTTGCAACCTTTTTTTAAAGCTCATAAGCTATCATTAGTGTTTGTGTATTTTAGGTTTTGTGTAAGACAATCCTTCTTCCAATGTGGCCCAGGGAAGCCATAAGGTTGGACACTGCTAGTATCCCAGTAAGGGAACGTGAGAAACAGTACTAGTGGCTGCTGTGGGAAGTGCAGTGGGAGGCTGGAGAACCAGGGAGTAAGAAACTGATTTGCCAGTGTTCCTGTGTGCATGTACTGCCTACCCAAAACCCACAATCAGACCTAAGTCCCCAATAAAATGTAATTAGAAAAAACTCCCCAGGTGATTCTGAGAATCAACCAAGTCTGGGAACCATTTAACCAGGTCAGTGTAAAGTGAGGCTGTCCAGCTATATTGGAAGCACGGACTTGCTTATTGAGACTACAGGTTTCTGGGCTCCACCCCAGACCTGAATCAGATGAGGAAGCTGGGAATCTGCAATTTAAGCATTTCCTCTGAAAATTCTGATAAATTTTATACTTAGAGATGATAGCTGGTCTTCCCTTACCTTGGCCTGTGGGCTAATGCCATAGTTGGTGAAAGCATACTGCCACTGGGGCAGGCCCAGGTGGGTGAGGAGGAGGCGATAATAGGCAGTAAAGGTATCTGTGAGAAAATGCCAGTATAATGCTCTGTCCAGGAACCAGATTTCAGTGTCTTTTGCTAATGCTGAAATAGCAAACACAGTAAATATATGAAGGGAAGGCTTAACACTTTTTTCCTTTTATCTATAAAGGAATCAATATATACTCATGATTAGAAACAAAATTCAATAGAGTGGATGTAAAATATAGGTAAAAGTTTCTTTTCTTCCCTTCCAACCTCTAGTCTCATTCTCCAGTAGCCATGGTACCAATTGGTTTCTTCGGTATTCTTTTACAAATTCTTGATCAGTGAGTTGAATGACATTATCTGCTTGGCTTTGGCCATCTATACATCCAGCTATCTATACCACACTCCTTTTCTGTGCGGAATCAACATTCTCCTTCCCTCGTGGGTACATACTGTGGTCTCAGCTTTCCTGACTTTCGGAAAGAAACTCTGAATGGCTCTGCCTTTCTGAAATCTCTGTCAGGGATGAGAAGTGCTGTGAGAAACAACATTGGAAGAGTCCGAACTAGCTCCCTTTCCTGGGAATGCTGCCTAAGCTGTTATGTGATGTCCTGGTTGAGCTGAAGCAAGCACTGTCTTACCAGCTCCTGCCTCACATTTGCTTCTGAGCTTTCATTCTCACTACTGTAGGCTTCTCCTAGCTCATCTCATGTAATGTCCGTAAGTGGCCACCATCCTCCAGTCTCTTCCTCTTTCCAAAGTGCTTGTGGTCACACTCATTTTTCATCTGAATCCTGATATTCTTCTGTCAAACAATCTTACCTCCCTAGTTTTCTAAGTTCTGTCCAAACTCCTCTGCCTGGCTTTCAAAACTCCAAATTAAGAGGAATAACTGGCCTTCTGACTTCCTCTCCTCATCCATAAGATGAACCATGTGGCCCAGGGAAATAGAATTGTCATTCCCCCCAAATCAATCACACTTTCCTATGGCATGGCTTTTACCCATTTCTCATTGCTTGGCTACCCCTTTTACCCCA
Source organism: Craseonycteris thonglongyai (assembly GCA_004027555.1). Lineage (NCBI taxonomy): Eukaryota > Metazoa > Chordata > Mammalia > Chiroptera > Craseonycteridae > Craseonycteris > Craseonycteris thonglongyai. Next base: position 4,734 of record PVKE010009731.1, on the reverse strand, counting down.
CCAATAATCTCCCAACCCCATCCCATATCTCATTTCTACCCATAATTCAAGATGTAGTTCAAAGGCTACTTTGTAGACTCCTCCAGCTGGAGACCTTCTCTCTTTCCCCCACATGTGAGGTAAATCCTGGTGCATCTCACTGCTACCAGGCAGGGAGCTATGTGAAGAAGGCTGGGCCTTGTCCAGCTCTGTAGTTTCAGTCCCTGGGCCAAGAACTGAATCACTGTTGGGGGCCAGAGTCTTTTTCTCTTGATTTCCCATCTAGGTCTTAGACTGAGGTCTAGTAATTCAAGTTTTTATTGCTGTTAATTGGCCCACATAAAGAAGTTCAAGAATTAAAAAATAAACATAATGTTTTTATGGATGCTTTTCTAATACATGAGCCTGCTGAAGGAGTTATAAATAGGATGGCAATTTCTTATAATTTTTATTCACTTAATTTCCAAATTGCGTTTTTTTGCAATGACCCACAGATAATATTGACCTAAAGACTCTAGTAACCGACCTAGAGGGGGGCGCTCAGAAAGGCCTTGGCATCTACAAGAGACCTGATGGTATCTCAGGTGGCCAGGGAGTAGTGTGCCTTTCATGAGACGGCTGGAGAGCAAGGTCAGCCAAGGCCATATCCAAACCGCAGGACCGTGCTTGTCAATGTTTCTTACCTGGTTTCCCCTTTTTGTAGACAAGGCAAACCTTCCCATTCCCATTGCAAGGATCCAGCTCAAATATCACACTGCGAGAATCAAAGTGTGGCTTCTCTGGCTGGTTCTCACTGGCTGCAAATCCAGAAGTTAATGGTAATGTTCAAACATATTCAACTCCAACTGACACTTACTAATTCAGCTTTGTTAGGATGAGAAAATGGGGACAAAAAGCCTTATCTCAGACACATTTTTAAATACCATTTTCAAATGTGGGCTTAGTAATTCTATATTCTAAATGCCGTGGATCTTACCCACAGTCTAGGCTGTTTTGGTTCCCCTGTCACCAACTGACAGACAGTGTCGTGGAATCTGGGGAAAGGTGGCATGAGGAAAACAAACTGAACTTCTTAGGAATAGGACTACATAAAGGCAGATGAATCTGAATGACCTCATGTTCACATAACTTTTTTCTTTTTCTCAGATAACTGCTTTCCCCTCAATTATAATATTTGATGATGTTTTGATTAGAATCAAATGCAACACAATGCAAATAGAATACAATGCAACACAAAGATGATGATATATTGTAGAGTTGTACACCTGAAACTTATATAATCTTACTAACCAATGCCATTCCAATAAACTTAATAAAAAAGATTAGTATTAGTGACTGAGGTGGATAGTTAGGTGGATAGTTTACTGACTTAGGAGAGACTGGATAAAACAAGCTATATAAAAATATTATTTTTGATTGATATAAACACCCATATATACATTTCTAATTAAAAATGTTTTTCTTTTCTTTTCTTTAACGTAACTTTCCCATCCCCTGGTGGTTATATCAATCCTTTGATAGTCTTGATCTCATATGGTCTTAGACGTACATATAGATATATATGTAAATTTTGTCAAGATTAATATATAAAAATGGAGTATCACACACATTATATCTGATTCCTGCTTTCTGTGCCATAATACCATTGGAAAGCCCTCTAAGACATGTGGTATAACTCTAATTCATTCTTTTTAATTGCTGCTTGATAGTTTGGTGGAGTGGCTATACCCTCATTTATCCCTCTATGTCCTATTGATAGGCATTCACCTATCATTATTCTGCTGTGAATTCTACAATAATCATCTCTGTACATAACCTTATGTTCTGGTGTTTTCATTACAGGCATACCTTGTTTTATTGTACTTGACTTTATTGAGCTTCTCATATACTGCATTTTTTACAAATTGAAGATAAGATCCTCCACCAGCAAAAAGATTATGACTCACTGAAGGCTCAGATAATGGTTCGCATGTTTTAGCAATAAAGTATTTTATAATTAAGATATGTACATTTTTAGACATTATGCTAATGCACACTTAATAGACTGCAGTCTACTGTAAACATAATTTTTATATGCACTTGAACACCAAAATGTTCTTTCTGTTCCTCAGTCCTGTGAACTGAGCTGTCTTCATCTAGCCAGGCTCTTAGCTCTGTCTTTCTTGTCAATTCTTGGAGTCCAGCAGGTTCTGCTTAGCTTCCCCTCCCTACACACTACACTGGAAACTCAAGACATAAGCTGGGAGTTCACCTCCTTTGTTTCCCATCTCTTAGCTCACTGTCCTTTGTCACCTGATAGTCATTGTCTTAAGACCAAGTGTTTTATATATTTTGTCTGTTTTTGTTGTTGTTCCAGGTGGGAGGGTACATCTGGTCTTTGTTACTCCATCGTGGATAAAATCACAAGTCCAGACTGTAGGGCCCACCAGATTTTAGCAGCCCTGACTGATGCTGACTGGGGTCTGCCCTCGGGGGAAAAGTCACCAGTATAAGAAACTCATTCAGTGTGCTTCCCCTTTTGCCATCTGCAGGTGCCACTCCAATTTCTGCTTGTTTTGGGTTCCTCTCCAGTCCTTTTAGGTAATTGTTTTAATTTTTCCCCAGAGTTTAGAGTATTACTGGTATAAGTCTTGATCTAATGAAAGGTTGTCTGCCATTACCAGAAGCAGATGGTCAATATTTGAGTTTTTTCTATTTTCAGATCTTCAATGTCACTGTTATTGGTTCCTCCCTGAAAATTTGGTTTGGTTTTATCTCCATGTGTACATTAGCATATTGATTTGTAGTCTGTAGCTAACAATTTTACCCTCGGGAGTACCTGTGGATTTCTATTACATGTTATTTGGGCTGGTTCTTATTCATGGTGTGTTTTTCATGTGCCCTGTTTTTTTTAGTAGAAATTATTTTTTGAAAAATCATTTATAAAAACAATTTGAGGTGCAAAATAACATTATCTTCCTCTAAGGTGAAATTTTCTTTTTATATAAGAGCTTTATATTGAGATATAATTCTCTGGTTGTGTACTCTGATACTTCTTCCTGATTTTTACTTCTGACTGCTGAGTCCCCTGAGAAAAGTTAATATTTTTCTATTTGGTTTAATGAGACTTAGGTCTAGTTGATGAACTATTTTCAAACAGCATGAACCCAGCAGGTGTCAGAAGACCAAGTGGTTTTTATCCCCATGAATATGTAGGACAATGTGGTCTCTACCTTTAGCTCGGTGCTTTTGCTGAGGAGCCTTGAAATCATCTCTGGTATCTAGTCTACCCCTACTACTCCAGCTTTAAGGGCAGGGAAGACTCAAGTCACTTATTTAACAACTTCCTTGTCTTGCAGACGTTGGCAAGCCCCAGCACACACATATGAAGTCGCTGTGACCTTTTCCCCTCCCTTGAGAATTCCACACATCTCTGAGTGGCAGGCTTTTCTCTGAGTCCATCACTTTCCAGGCTTAGCTGCTAGGGTCCTCTTACTATTGTCCAACTGCTTGTCTAGTTGGAGCAGAAAGCCCTGCAACAGTTCTTTCTGCCAAGACTTCAATGTACCTCGAGGACTTAGCACTGGAGATACTAGTTGCCTACTCAATATTCATCCACCCTTTCTTACTTAAACCCTATTTCTGTTTGAGGTGGCAATCAATACTGTACAGCTAAACATACTCACCTCCTCAGATTCCCCTGCAGTTAAGGGTAACCTTTTGACTAAGTTCTGGCCAATGGCTATTAGGAGGGGCTTCTAAGAAAACTATTGTTTTCCCAATCAAAGAAAAAAAGATTCTGCTTAGAGATTCTCCTTTACTGGTACTTTTTTTTTCCTGCCTGAAACACAGACTTGGAGCTTGGAGATATAGCCCACATTCCTCACTCATGAGGATGAAAACCATACACAAAGGCTGGTACACCAAGAAGCCAGAAGGAGACGCTATCATTAACTTTCTCAAGCAGCAACACAAGCCTAGTTTCAGATTTCTTCTTATGAGAAAAATAAACTATTTGGACATTGTAATATGCATTATTTGGACATTATTATATGCAGCGCAAAACAATTCTGATTAAAGGAGTCCTCACTTCTCATAGTTTGCTCATAGCTTTTAGTAGCCATTTGAATTATTAGCTATTTCAGTCAGAAGTGGCAAAGAACCTGCAGGGAGGAAGGGAGCTGCATTTAGACTGCCATGTTCCTAGAAACCTCTTGATACTAAAATGGTGAATGAAGTTTAATCCATGACATTCATTCACTTACCAATTACTCGTTAAGTGTCTACAATGTGCCAGGCACTAAAGTGAGTGCTGGAAAGAAAGATCCCATTTTCTTCATGGAAATTTCCTTTGATAGAGGCTGTCTTTACCTTACTCCCACAATCCTGACAGGCATGAAGGGGAAGAATTTGTGGGAACATATTATAAGCTGATTTCTAACTCAAAGCAGAAATTTCCCCAGGTACCTTCTTCTGTATCATCCTCCAGGTCTGCCAGAGTTGGTGCATTAGGAAGTGAGTACATGGAAGACTGGTTGAGTTGAGTCAATTTGGTGATGCTGTTAATTGTCATGTTGCCCAATGGAATGGTGTGCTCTATGGGGACATTAAAATGGAGAATTATATGCAGTAACAGCCTAGTTACCATAGTAATCAGTAGGGTTTCTGCTTAAGTGCCCTAAGCCCAGTTATTATTTGATCCCAGGGCTGAGGACTCTGATGGAAAGTGGAAAGAAGAGCATCAGTGTTATAAACACTAACTTTTCATGCAAAAAA
>PVKE010009730.1:0-44063 GCA_004027555.1 Craseonycteris thonglongyai | reverse complement strand
CTCAATGACCTGCAAGTTGTTTGGTATGCATGGAGTATGATCAGACTCTCATTTGGTAACCAGATCATTCAGACAGCTGACCATTCTCTGATGTCTAGATTTCATCATAAAATAGTAGGAAAACATTGGCAGATTTGATATATTATGTATATTGTGGAGGGCAAAAGGAGTTAAAGCAAAGGGATGGGGGCGCTTGTAGGGTTAATGATACAGCTGAAGTTGAAATATTCTTTAAATGTTTAAAGATGTCAATACTCTCTTCCTTATTATTTTTTTTTAACTAACAGTGATCAAAAGTTCAAGCAAAAGAGTTCATCTTAGTTTGTGGAGTTGGATGTTTAGACGGCTGAAAATAAAAAGGTGTTCAAGAAATTTTAAGAAAACATTAATAGAACAGATAGAGATGTGGGTAAAGTGTATACGAGGAAGAAAAAAGAAGACAAGGTGCGGATGACCCACTGAAATGTAATTTAGGAAGGATAGTTGGTCTAGATGAGATTAAAAGAACTGTTGTGAGAGATGCACAGGAACACCCAGTTTAGAAAACACCAAATCTAAAAGAGGGTTTTGACCACCCTAACCAACCTTTATCCCAGGCAAATCATTGTCTTACTATGCAATGCAAGGAAAAAGAAGTATTCTTTAGGTGCCAGAAAAATACTTTATCACAATGGAATGTTTTGGGGGAGAGTGATGCTCTTTAATTATATCAGTCAGGAAACAAATACTGAGGCATGAGCTATCTCATAGTCGTCAAGGCTAATTGCTCTTCAAACATCTTTGGTAAAATAAACTAAGATGATGTATAGAAATGCCATGGAGTATTGCCACCCTATAATCTCACAAGTAGATTGTTTCCAGGTGATAACAAATTCTAAGTTATAGCCATAGAAATTGATTGATAATCAATCTTAGAGTTACCCATAATGAATGTAGAAGCTGACATAAAGACCTAGATGAATAAAGTCATCAAGTCCTTTAATGAGTTGCCAAGAGCAATCTGAGTCTGAATGAATGATGAAAGTCCAGAACAGAAAGGTACAGGAAAAGTTTCATAGAAAAAACAAACAACAACATTGAAACAGGGAATGCAATAACTAATAGAAACAATACTTTTATTTCATAAGAAGTAAAAGACAAGAATTGCTATTTTAACTGTTGTCACCTCCAAAAACATACACAGTAACTCTAGTTTCAGTGCTATGCATGCTAAAGTATTGAGGAAAAAGTATACTTTGAAAATGCATCAAAAACAAGATGATGATGGATGGAGATACAGTTAAGCAAATATAGTAGGTTTTAATTGTAGCATTAAGGTAGCAATGATACAAGTGTTCACTAAAATATATTTCATCTGTTCTGGATGCTTGAAAACTTGCTTATAAAATGTTGGAAAAAACAAAAACAAAACAACAACATTGAGTGATGGCAGGGATATATTTTTGTTTCTTTGTTTGATCCACGGCATACCTGGACATTAGTATATGAGGCTCCAAACCCCTGCAGTGCTGGAAGAAGTTCCAGTTGCTTTGTAAAAACTCTGGACATTTTCTTTGGTTCAGATCTTAGTGTCTTTGATTGAACATTTTAGCTTCAGCATAGACTCTATCAAGCATCATACCTATGGTGACATCTTGGGGAGAAGCTGTGGCCTTTGACAGTGGCAAAAACAGAGATACAATCACATCAAACCAGCATCTGAGAAAAGCTATGATAGGACCAATAAGCTAGTCTGTAGTGTATTGTTACGTGCCCTTAAAGACACTGAGATCTCTTCAGAGTAATGTGATGGTACCCAGAATTTTAGAAGGGTTGAGGAAGAAATCACAGAAACACTGATGTATAATTATAAAAATGCCTTCTTGCATGACTAAGGAATCACTGCTTATAAATAATTATTTGAAATAGCCATGGAGTTGGAGGAATGCTCACGGTCCTATTCTTCAAGAATTTATGATAGGCAATGAAATAATGAGTCACCCAGAAGCAAAGGGAAAATACTGGATGAAGTTAGAGTCTAACTAAGTCTAAAGTTAGAGTAAATAATATGAGATATGATGAGAAAAGTAGGGAAATTTGAAAAGAATGACCTTGAGTATCAGGAGCCAAGGTGCATACAATTGGAAAGATGATCTGATGGGAAAGGCTGAATAAGTAGTTCTCCCAGAGCAGAACAAGAGCAGAACTGTTCATTAAATGTGAAGGTTTTGTTATTGGTGTGTTGCTTTTCAAAAGACACTATTTCCTTCTAGATGCTGAACTTCAACAATGTGGTCCTAATGTGTCTTCTTCATGTCTGTATTACCAGCACTAGTTATAGTGTTCAAAACTCCGGGCAAAGTTTCCATGGGGGAAAAAAATTCTTAGGCTTCAGGGTTTCTACCTTACATAGCTACCTCTCAAGACCCTGGGAAAGACTCAAGCAAAACGTTCACAAATCCACATATTTTTGTTAAACATTTGTTGATTTGTAAAATATTTCAGTCTATAGTCTCTTATGAAAGACATCTTCCAAAACTATATAAGCTTTGGCTCCTCCAAATCTGAGTCTCTCACTGCCTAAGATAGTAAATATTCAATTAATCTTATAGGATTAATGAACTCATAAAAAAGTAATTTAATGGTAAGGTTTGTAAAAAGAGACCTATAGAACTAGTTCTAAAATTTGAAGAAAATACCTTGAAAGTGTTTAACATCTTCTATATAATGCAACGATACAATATTTTCTAAAAGAAAAAAATACAGATAAAATTATATACAAGTGCCGTTGGGAAAATATCCAGCCATAAATACCTCTATTTTGCATATTACATGGTTAGATACTTTCTGGACAGTGCTCATATTATTATCTGAAAAAAGTTTGTGAGAAGAGAGAGAGGAACAAATAAACAAAAATAAATGTACTAAACACTTCATTTAAAACTAGGCACAAAAGCTGAAATACTTGAATAAATAAAATGAGACTGAAAATATTAAGCATTTTTCAGCCAAAGATGTGAGGGGGTATACATATTTTATTTTCTCTAATAGCTATCAAGAACAGCCTTAAGCAACTCATTCTAATTCCATAACGGATTATAAATGAAAGTGGGTGGCCACTGGAGAAATAATATACTAATACAAGAAATTTTCAAATATTTCTAGAAAACTAAAGGGGCTTTGATAATTGAGAAAACTAATAAAATAATTTGAACACCTTTGGAGATGTTTTTGGATACAATAGTAGGTATTCTTTAAATGCTTGTGAAAAAACAAATTAAAAAACTGAGTGACACCATTTTGAAATTTTCCACTGAACAGTCATTTTTGGTTTTTTTTTAGTAAAAAGGGAAGAAATAGAAAATAAAATTGTATTCTTAATTCTATTTGTAATGTTCATGTGAAGGGAGGCAGCATTAGGCATATTAATGTGTTTGCTTCTCTAATTTACGATTGCCTTCCTTCTTTAATGAGATCTGCACTGCAACCCATAAAATAATTGTTATGGTAAACTGATTTTTTAAAATTAGCTACACACCAGTTGGTCCAGAAACCTATTCCTCTAGACCATTCATGCACAAAATACCTTTGTGTGAAACCCTTTCCAAATGAATAATGATTGGAGCTCATCCAGAAGTTTGCCCGCAGAGTTTGTCATTGGAAGCAGTCTTAAAATTTCTTGTCCTCACAAGTGTTTCCATGGGACTTTGTCATGTGGGCATACTCAGGTCACTCACAGACAGACAATAAAAATACATTCAATGCCAGTGCTAGTTCTTAAGAACTTGTTTTCTTTAACCTGCAAAGATGCTACCTGATCCAACGTCTAGCTGTACAGCATGGAGTATGAGGCAAAAGCTTCAAATATTCTCAAGGGATCTGGGAAGAGGTACACAGAAAGATCTAGCCTGCCCTTAGAATCACTAGCTTGTTGTTTCATACTCTCATAAACTTGTCCCTGTGTGAACTCTCACACTGTGATTATTATCCCACCACTGTGACCCCTGATGGAAGAAGGCTGACTGAGACAGACACCTCAAAGGCGGGAAAGAGAGGTGTCCGTAAGCGTAAGATAGCCCAGGGATGTAGAGACTTATGTATGTTAAAGTAACGTGGAGAGGAAGGCTTGACATGGAGCACGCAGGCTTATTCCCCTGCCAGCACACTCCTAAATCAGAGGCTAACAGGGCCGAACGTGCGCTAAAGTAGTTACTGATTACCACAAATATTTTTCAAGTATTCCTAGTTATCTTCATGGAAACATGAAGCTTTGCTTTAGTACAATTCATATCAGTATCTTTGTAACACTTAAAATCTCTAAGGGAAAATCACTCGAAACAAGGGGTACCTCAGCATTACTTAGCACTTATTACATTATTCTACTTAATTTTCTTTCCTAGAGAGCATTGGTAGTTTATTACAGGAAGATTGTAAATTCCTTTACCTCCATTGACAAATAAATTATTTTTAAGTTTATTTTACTTTTGGCATTTGAATTAAGGATGTAAACGTTCATTTAATTAATTTTACAAATATATTAAGAAATTTCTAAGTGCAGGCCTTGTGCTGGATGCTAGAAATCTAGTAGTGAACAAAGTTGACAGGCATTGGAAATTCTCAGCATGCATAATACTCACTTTAAGTATACTCTATATTTTGATGGAACTGTAGAACTGATCGATTTGGCACTGTTGTATTTTGTAGTAATTAAGTATTTAAAATTAAGAGGTTTATCCAGTATCAACACAAGCTTGTGTTAGAATGTATCAACTCAAGGCAAGATTTGATATTATCACTTAAAACACTGAAAATGTCAACCAAGAGGACAGAGTCTGAGAGATCAGAGTGTAGATTTAGAAAAATATCTGATTGGCAAAATGTAATTATAAACAGTATTTTCCAGTATATAATGAAGAGAATGACAAACCAAGTTTTCAGCTCAGATATTTCTCCAAAGGACATTTCTGTTTATCTTAAACGTAACTCAAAGGGAAATTGTGATTCATTTTATAGAAATCTACTTTATGGGCTATTTCTAAAGAGCAAGCTGTGTAGTGGACAATCTATAGTGAAGAATTACAAATAAGAAATGACATAAGGGAATAAAAGTCAGGTCAATACTTGTCTTGTAGATTTTTAAACTATAGGAAAATTTACAAACAGGTAAGGAGGAAATATCTTGAAGCAGCAGCAAACCTTGTAACTCATCTAGGCTCTGTCCAGAGGCAGAGAAAAAGGAATACAAACTCAGATCTCAAGACATCCAGTGAAATATAATTGTTATGGGTAGAATAAAGTCAAATGCAAATGCTGAATTATATGAATAAAATGCCATTCCACGGAGCTAGAGATAGACAGATGTAGATGATAGACAGATGATAGTTGATAGATAGGTAGGTAGGTAGGTAGATAGATAGATGATAGATAGGTATAGATAATAAGTAAAGTTAAACTAAGCAAACTAAAGGTCAAAATAGCATCCTGGAAAGGAAGTGAATATGTGTGTGTGTGAGTGTGTATGTGTGCACGAATATGCATGTGCATGTGCATGAGTGTGTATTTGGGGGTTGGGGCCCAAAGACAGGGCTAAGACACTAGAGAATTCAGACAAGCAGTAGGTCAGCATCAGAATTCACTTGGTTGCAGGTCAGAAATGAGCATTTCTGCAGCTCTTCTGTAATATTTATAGTAGACTTTACTAAGCTCCAGCTAATCTAAGATTATGGCTGATTTCTCTAGAGGTGAAATGAGTTCTTAACAAATGATAAGAAAATAGTAAGAAATAACAAAAAGTTTAATCCTATTCTTTAAGAAAAATAACAAGTGGTGCATGAATAGGCAATCGTGTAACAAGTTTTAAGAAAAAATTAACTTTTCTGCCTCTGGAAAACAAAATTGCCTTCAACAAAGACAGCTTGGCTACCTCTATAACTACTTGGAAATAGTTGTGCTTATCAGCAATAAATACCTGAATCAATTGTTAAAAATTAAAATGGGGGAAGCCGGGATGGCTCAGTGGGTTAAGTGCTCACTTTGAGCGCCGGGGACCGAGGATCGAATCCCGGCCCCGGCCCGTGCGGAACCATATGCTGAACTGGGAGCTCCCCCAGTTCAGTTCTTTCTCTGTCTCTGTATCTTTCTCTCTTTCTCTCTCTCTCTCTGTCAAAAACAATAAAATAAATAAATAAATCTTAAAAAAAAAATTTAAAATGTATACATTTAAATGCATATGAAAAGTATTAGGAAAAGAAGGGCACAGTAAACTTATACCCATTAAAATCAGGTAATAGAAAAACTTATCTTTTTAATTGTACAAGAATTCTGATTATAAAACTGGTTTATCAAAGAATAAAACTATTGAATAGCCCGCAGTGTAGTTATGGCTATATCACAGTTACAGAGATGGTTAGCAATGACATAAGTTGTGCCTAAAGGGATACTGGAAGGTGAACGTCCTCTTTAAACTTCAGAAACTTAAGAAGTAAATAATGAGGTTCAATTATTGCTAATGGCCTGTATTTTTAAAATAAAATAGCATGTGGCAAACATAACAGGGAAAAAATAGCAAATTGAGTGCATCACACATATTTTTCATGAATTTTTTTTTTTTTTTAAGGAGGAAGGGAGGGAAAGAAACAGTGGCATTATCATCCCTATAGTGTCTCTTAATATATATTTTATTTATTTATTTATTTTGACAGAGAGAGAGAGAGAGAGAGATACAGAGACAGAGAGAGAACTGAACTCGGGGAGCTCCCAGTTCAGCATATGGGTCTGCACGGGCCGGGGCCGGGATTCGATCCTGGGTCCCGGGCGCTGCAAAGTGAGCACCTAACCCACTGAGCCATCCCGGCTTCCCCTCATGAAATTTTTAATCCAGACTTACATTTGAATATGTGTACCAAATCACTACATAATATATATTTCTTGTAAGCTGAAGTCATAGAAGTTGAATATTAACTAGTATAGAATGGAAGTAAAAATGAAATGGTCCTATTACTTTCTGTATATTCTCCTTCAGGCTGTACTTTGGATATTTTTCTTATTCAAGTATTTCATGAATGTTGCTTTTGACCTGATTTCACCTGAATAAAACATGGGGGGAGAAATGTGGAAAACAATACTTTCTTTCTTTCTTTCTTTTTCTTTTTAATGCACACTTGTCTAAGGCTTCCTTCTAAAACTCTAACTTTCAGACATCATTTAAAAAGTTAAAATTTAATGAAAAACTGATAGTATCAACCAGCATTAATGGGATTGGTTTTCAGTTAATCATATCAGTAAGCCTTAAAACTCCTGACATACATAAATATTCCATCATTACAATTTTAAAACATGTTTAGAAGAACTCAAATGAGCCAGACTATTTTCTTTCTTTATCTGCTTCAGGCGATGAAAGAATTTGCTGTGTTTCAGTGTGACATTTTAAATCTCCTTCATTTACATTGTCCAAAGTTTAAAGCATTTAAAATCAAATCCATCTTTTTTTGGAAGTCTCAATATCAGAAAGTTATCAAAGGAACAAAGACCACCTTTAGCTCAATAAAATGATACTTTTTACAGAAGACATTTCCATTATCTATAATTAAACTTAATTCTATAAACAATAGCCACAACACTGAATTCCAATTACTCTATTTATAAGAATTGTCAGAAAACAGGAATGTTAATAACTCCAGTGAGATATGAAATCTGAAGACAACTCACAGTTAAAAAATGCAGCCTGCAGTACGACTGAATTAATTGCAAATAGAAAAACTCTTGGAATAATAGAAGAGACATGGACAATTCTGCTTTCTGTTTTCTATTTTATGGAATGAAAGAAACATGGCACATACTTGACTCATTTTGGATTTTGGTTTCATGCTTAGAAAAAGTAACTTCAAAAACTCCGTTTCTAGGGAAGCTGGGATGGCTCAGTGGGTTGAGCGCTCGCTTTGCAGCGCCGGGGACCGAGGATCGACTCCTGTCCCAGGCCCGTGCGGACCCATGTGCTGAACTGGGGAGTGCCCCCCATTCAGTTCTCTCTCTGTCTCTGTATCTATCTCTCTCTCTCTGTCAAAAACAATAAAAACAAAAACAAAACAAAACAAAACAAAAAAAACCCTCAGTTTCTACTTGCAATCTTGGAAAAGGAAGCTAGATCAAATATTATCACTAACTTAAATTTAGTAAATTATTTTATTTTATTTTAAATTTTTGAGCTAGAATCTTGGACTCATAATCTAATGGTTATGTGATGTTGGATGTTTAAATTCTATCAGCTTCAATGTTCTCATCTGTAAAATGGGATAATAGTTCTTCATGAGGTTGCTGTGAAAATTCAATAATTAGTAGATTTAAACCACTTAATATAGTGTCTGACATACAAGAAAAGTTCAGCAATGATTTGCTATTATTATTTGCTGAAATTTTTTATCTTTACATCCTGACTTCCTAATTGTGAGAACTAATGAAGTAACACATTTGAGCACTATCTCATTAGATAAAAGTTGTTATGTAGATATTAAAATCCATTGAAAGCATGGACCACACTTTGCTACATTTATAGTCTTGTGGATGGACTATGCAACAATATTAATGATAAAACAATATTTACTAATAATCCTAAAATAATAAATTTATACATATATATTGTGAAACATACCTTAAAAATCATATTAAACCACATTTCAGGTGTCTTGGCTTTTATTCCATCTTCTTTTAGCCAGATCGTACTGACTCCCATCCACTCACCAGACAGCAAGTGAAATTGCTCCAGGCCAGGATTATCACAGTGTGAAAGTCGGATGCAATGATAAAGGAACCTCCTATTCATTTCACCCATATGGCATATTCATTTTTTCATAGAGATCCTTCTTTGTTTTTGGAAAATCACCTATTTTATTTTATCCCCTTGGTTTTGCTTGTTTGTTTTTAAACTGTCAGAGTTGAAGCTACATCTATTTGTAGATAAGATTAAGTTACATCAATGCTACATTTCTGGAGCTTTTTGTCTGTGACAGTTGCTTTATATAAGTAATCAAAGACTTCTGTGAGAGTGGCTTAAACTATAGGATGTTGATTGCTCTTATTAGGCAGTCTCAAGGTTGGTTGTTTCTGGGTTAGTACATAGACTCAATATGCTCGAGGCTCTGAGTTAGCATTTTAGTAATTCCCTTGGCCTTCTCATTATAACAAGACAGCTGCATCCAATCAAGACATCTTTATATATATATATATATACATATATATAAGACAGTCTAAAAGGTTACCTGGAAGATTTTATCTTCAGTGTCATTGGCTAGAACTTTGTTACTTACATATCCGGTTCTATATCAGAGACTATTCTGATCTTCACTGAGATTAAAGGAAACCGGCTCTATTGCTGAATAAAATCAGGCCTCTAGAAACAAAATAAAGTTAGGGAATAACTTTGATATAAAAATCCACAAGTATCTGGGGGGGGGGGGAAGTGTTTTAAAAGCACAGTGTTTGACCTACTCTAATCAGTTCTTAAATCACTTTAAAAGCAGAAGAAAACATAAATTAATTATGATTGAATTTGGTCCAGGTCCAAACACTATTAATTTTAATATGTAAGCCTATCACAAACACCATACGTTACACATACGTTTTAAAACCAAAGAAAAGCTTTTCTTGTTGAACCATATTTTATAGGTACTCTAATTTAATTTAATTAACGTGTCAAAGAATTATGGCTTGATTTCATTGTGCAGCAAAAAGTTCAAAATTTATTGACCTAGTGCAGCCTCAGTAATAACAGGACCAGATGTGCAGTCAATTTAACAAAAATACTATGAGAACATATTTCTGTAACAAAAGAGAAGTTTTTATACCTGGACTTGTCAAGAAGACACTTAGCAAGATTGAACTTATGACAATAAGACAAGTTTGTTGAGAATTAGAAGTCTATCTTTAGAAAATTGAATATGTGGCCAATATTAAGCATATCCTGCACAGAAAAAAAATAACAACCAATTTCAACTAGATATTAAAAGTTTATAACCATGTGCTATTTTTAGCAGCATCTCATGGATAGAAATATTGCAGTAATTTAAAACAAAAAAGAAAAACACACAAACATGTTTGGTCATTTTCTTAGTAAAAATTTTAAAATGCCAATATTTAAAGTTAATAAGTTAAAACATATTTTATTTATGTAGGACAGATTTTTTAATATTTTAATTAAATATGAGGTATGACATGTAAGATAATTACTATAATGCAGAATTATTCTCAAACATTTGCATAATTAATGAGATTAAGTAAGCAATGGTACTTTAATAATTTTGTATTAATAAACATTGTCTTTTAAATAAAAAGTCTTGACTTGATTGCCTCCTATTTTCTAATTCACTTTTGGAATTAAAACTATAAAGTTACCAGTAATTATAGACGATTTTTCAATATCTCATATATAATTGCACATAAAAGTTAAGATTACATCTTACTGGAATTGATATGATATAGTTTTCTACAAATGTTCATGGCAATGAACATTTAAATAATCAATGTCATAAAGATAAGATATAGCATTAATTTTTAAAAAACATTACACAAACAGAAGTTAATGACTATATTTAGGTTGGGGTATAAAAAGATGTCTTCTAATAAAAATGTGGAAATTGCACTTGAGCAAATGTGTGATTACTCAATTAAAAGTGTCAGGAAAAGGTTTTTCACCTCAGAATTTGTAAAACTAGCAAGAAGAACAGTGTTCTAATATATATATATATATATATGTTTTGCTGAAAGAGAAAAGCTAAGTCTGTGGTATAAGTGGTAACTCCACCAAGTCAAACTCCCAAGTATAGTTTCTTAGAATTTTCTATCATCAGAGCTAATGTTTGGAATTTGCCTTTCCATAAATTCCTTTCCAATGGCACAGCCTACAGACTATAGTTGCCTTCTGCCTGCCCTATTTCTACCTCTCATTGTGACCCACAGAGTCCCTAGAGTGGCCTTTCCCCTTTTCCTCATTGGTATTCCTGGCTTGACCAGTCAGCCTGGCTTGACATGCATAACTCCTTGCACTTTCGAATTGTCGAGGAAAACCAGGTTCTGCTATAGACGCTTTTCTCAATGTACAAAGTTCCACCAGTGACAAGTCATCATAATCTTGTATTTTTCTACAGACTTGAGGTAAAATACAAAGAAAGAGGATGGGAAGACCTATGTCATGATGGAAGTGAGTCATAAGAAAGAGCTCCTTAGTATTCTGTTACAAATCTATTTAAATTGAAAGGGGCAGCTTGTTTGCAATCAAGACCGTTTTGACCCACGCTGCATCATAAGCTTTGTGTGGAATAGGGGACTGGCAGTGGAAAAGGTTAAGTAATGTGGAATCCAACCATAAGGAATTAGATAAAAAATATCAATAAGGTAAAGAGGCTTTTGAGGCATCTAAAAAATCATGTGTAACTATCATATAACTCTTTTTTTGAGAAAAAAAATGATGCATATTTCTAACATTTAATATGGAAGAAAACTTTTGGAGATTGACCTATTTAAGAGTGAATGAATGCTTGTTTATATAAATTAATTTAACCTCTACTATTCACATAATCTAGTGCTTTTACTTCCTCAGTTCTTCAGCCAAAGCAATTTCTCTTCTTCTAATACAAAATTGGTGTAACCCAAGCTCCCAATCCTAACTGATTACAGAAAATGTCTTCTGTAGATTACCTTCTACACTATTTCTGAGGATTCCCAAATAATGCTTCTCCAGTACAACAACTTGATCCAAGTTGCCTCTTGCCAGGACTTCATACACTGTCCTTCTAGAATTCTCTTTGTTACCTCTTGTCTTTCACCTGCTACTCTGAATGCTACCGTTTTCCAGACAAGAGAATGATTCTACACTATCCTTACATACCACAGTTAATACCAGTTTGTGGTATATAATGCAATGGCTCTAAACTACAACTTGGACATCATGAACTATAATGCAGGAAAGGACACCTTAAAAATGGGTATCACTGTATGATTTCACTTATATATGGAAGCTGCAAAACAAAATAAATGAACACATAAAACAAAAACGAACTCATAGATACAGAGAACAAATTGACAGTTGGCAGATGAGAGAAATGTTGGTAAGCTGGGTGAAAAAGGTGAAGGGATTAAGAAGTACAAAGTGGCAGTTAGAAAATAGTTATGGGATGTAAAGTACGTCACAGGGAACATAGTCTATGATATTGTAATACCTATGTATGTTGTCAGGTGGGTCCTAGACTTATTGGGGGATTACTTTGCAAGTTACATAAATGTCTACCCACTATGGTGTGCACCTGAAATTAATGTCATATTGAATGTCAACTACAATTCAAAAATAAAAGAATGAAGTAAAATAAATAATGGGTATCAGATAATATAGTATCAGCATATATCAGTCTTTTCACTTCTAGGACCATTTGTTTTCTTTAATCATTTTTGCCTATGGTCGACTTCTATCATTCTTGCCGTTAAGGTTCCACTATTGTGTGTGTGTGTGTGCTTGTGTGTTTGTGGGTGGGAAGGTGGACTGAGAGAGAATAAATATTATAGTAGTCTCCTTCAGCTCTGAGATGTGATGTCATCCTAACAACTCCATCTGATTGTCATTCAGACTTCATTGTTCATTTAAGATAGCCTCATATCTACATGAGTCAATGTTGCTCTCAAGTCAACCTGACAAAAATAAAGGAAGAGTATTTCCTAAGCACAGTTTCATTGTCCAACCTGAAGTACAGAAACTATTTATAAACCCCATATTTGCCATTTTGTCTGCTTCAATAATTTTAAAATCCAAATTCCACTTTGAGCAATAGAAGATACTCTTGAAAATCTAAAATAGCAGTTTATCTCCACTGCATAAGCATTACTGCTTCTATATATTGGAGCACTGAGTAAGTTAAAATTACTGTCTCTTATGGAATATCTTTTAGTATTTCAAATAAAATTACCTTTTAAGAATGACTGATAACTCATAATTTAGTATTTAATGTATAAAACTTTGAACAACTGCATGTGATCTACTTTTTCATATTCATAGCCCAAATATGATATTTTATAGTGCCATTTAGCAATTGCAGCATAATTCTTGAGCAGTTCATATGGAATTTGAAATGATTTTGAATTATTTATACTATAATACAAAGTTAAAGAACAAGAAATCAAAAGAGAACTTTGAGCAGGAGGGTTTAAACTTCAAGTTGGAATAAACTAGTCTAATGTCTTTTTTATTATCATGTTAAAAAATAATTTCCAATGAATAATTACACTTATAAAAAACAGACCTAACTTGGAGTCTCAATTTTTTGCTTTGGTTTATAAATATTTATTTTCCAACTCTACACTATTTTATACATGTATTCATAAAAATATCCCATTTATCATATTACAAAGTGTTATATAACATCAAGTTGGAAGAAATGATATTTAAAGAGCATTTAATCAAACCTATATCTTATGTATATATATTTTTTAACATTCTGACAAACAGCTGTCATATTTATAGCAAGTATGGCTTGATACTTCTAGAAGCAGAAGAGTTTTATTCATATTTCACATTCATTACCTATCTACCATATTATAAATTCTATATGAGATGCTTATTCCACAGGGCTAACATGTCAGTCTCTGCCTTCAAGTAGTTACCAGCTGAGGGGAGTGGTCAAGAAATAAATTGACAATTACAATTTAATGTGATAATGCATTGATAAGGTGCTAAAAGACTCCACAGGAGGGGCACTTGGGCAAGGGAAAAACCAATCGGTTTCTCTATAGCACATTCTTATTAAGAAGTGTTCACATTTGCTTCTGCTTGTTTTGTGTCAGCTACACAAAGGTAGTGAAGGTCGTGAAGTCTAAATCAGCTTTCACTAAAAGTGTGTTTCCTTTTCCCTAGATAGAAAAAAACAGAAGAAGAAAAGAGAAAAATAAAATAAGCAACAGCAACAAAATATCCCTAAAATACCTAGTACGTATATCAGACAAGCAGAGAGCAGAGCAGTCCCCCTTAACTGATTTAATAATACCTTTAAAGTCCTTTATAGTACACTGTAATACCTCTATAAGGAGCACTTGGTTTGTCTTCCAGTTTCTCTTAATAGCAACTGTGCACTTGCAAAGACTCAAAACACTTCACTTTGTATAGTACCATACAACTAGATTGCAGTCGTGAATTGATTCCACAAACATTTATTGATGCCACCAACATTTATAAAACCCCTATTCTTACAAAGGCTCAGTGAATACAAAGGTGAATAACAAAAACCTAATACTTGTTCTCAAGGAGTTTAAAGTATGATTAGGGACACTGGAGAGTAAATAGACAAAATGTAGTGTTAGTACTATGATAGGGCAAGAGAATCTGGCTACTTGGGAGCAGCCAAAAAAAAAGTCTTTCTAAAGGAAGTTACAGGTTGATTTCTGACCTGAAGAGTGAGGTGTTGGCTACTTTGAGGGACAGAACAAAATGAATATACCAGCAGAGAGAAGAACACTCACAAAGCACCCACCCTACCCCACCCCCCACCAAAAAACAATTAATTAATTAATTAAAGTACATGGCATTGTCAAAGAACTTGAAGAAAGGAGTTCCATGTAGCTGGATCATCAACAGATGCGTGTTTGGGGGTAGGCTTGAGAAGAGGCTTGTCACATAATCAGAAGGCCGTTTGTCCTGGAGTCAGCAGGCTATCTTAAGACAGACAGACTTGTAGGCACAGAGTAATAGAGAAACATTGAACAGATTTAACCCAGAGTGATATGATCAGATTTCACTTCAGACAAAATACACTGGCTACTTGTGGAGAATAGATTTTCAGGACTTTAAAGGAGCAGATAAATATATGTTACAGCTCACTACCCCCACCATGGTGCCTGTATCACATCCAATTTTAACACTGCCCCAAATTGTCTCAGCACCAATGAAATCCCAGACCCCCAGTGGCATTAGTGGATGAGTGGTAGGCTGACCAGCTGTACCATTTTAAACAGAGCAGAAAACAATGGTACTGCCCCATTTCAAACAGCACATATGGACAGCCTACTAATAACTTAAATTTAGCCCAGTAAGATTAGGCCAACCACACACACCATTTGAAATGGGACAGTACTGTTGTTTGATGTCCCATTTTGGGTGGTACATGTGGTCAGCCTATGTAGTGTCTTTAGTGGTTTCTCATGGTTTATTAGAAAATGCTATAACTAGCATTCTAGCATGATCAGCTTTCCTGACCCTCCCCATTTGAAGGTTGCTCTCATACCCCTCTATCCTACCAATTGTAGCAGATCCACAGCAACTCTGGGTCCCAGGCACACAGAGGCCCTGGTTATTTCTCCACCTCCGGATTTAGATATACTGGAAGCACGAGATCTGACTTCCCTCGAAGCTGCATGAAGAAGATGAGTAGAACTGAGTTTGAGATGTTTCTGGCATAGTTCACTGGACAATTGTTTACATGGATCTGGTGTGAGGGAAAAGAGATAAACAATATTTGGAGATTTGGGGTACTCATAATTGAACCATTGGCATTAATGGGATCACTGAGGGTATGCAAAGTGAGAAAAGACAGAAACTTGAGGGAAAATTAATATAAAAAAACTTGAAAAAAAGGAAAGATTTTTGCATAGATTATTAAAAAACATGCATAAAAGTGAAAACCCAGCAGAATTTGTTGATTCAAAAATAGAGGAGAGAATATTCTAAGACCATGTGAGTAGCTGCTAGGAGATTGATTGCAGTAAATCTTGAGAGGTCTTTTTTATATTTAGGAATAAATTTGGGCAAGAAAATTTAGAGAATTTCCAAGAGACAGTTTGTGAGAGTGGTTAGAGGTGAAAAACAAACAAACAAACAAAAAAACAAAAAAACTGACTGGTGTGTTGGTGGATTGATACACTTTCAAGATTGGTAAATTGATAAAACAGATGATTTAGTCGAAAAAGTGAGTGGAAAGGTTTCCTGTTTATCTGTTTACTTCTTGTGTGTTTTAAATTAGACAGACTTGAGCATTTTAAAAACGCTTATGAAAAGACATAAGTTTATGAGCAAGTAGAAAAGAGAAAAAAAGAGGTTGAATTTGCAGAAAATAGGAGAGTATTTATAACCAGTTAACAAGCCAGCTACCTTGGGCCATAATTGGCCTGCAGAATCACTTATTTGTTTTAAGCCCATAACATATTCTAGAATAAAATTTCCCACAAATTATGAAATATGTTTCATTTGAAAATTTGAAAGATTTAGCAACTGTTGGGCCCAGTATGCTGTATGGGAATAGCTATGATGGCCAACAGGAACTATTCTCCCTTTCAAAAGAAATAAGTATGGTTTCTTGCTCAATGTATTTATCTATACTGAACAGGACTCATAAGCATTTCAATTTGTACAGACTTAACAATAGAATAATGATAGAAGAATTATAGAAAATGCCTAAAAGAGCTGAAAGATATGGATTTAGAAAGATAAAGACTTTTAATATGAGTAAAGAAAGAAAAGAATGAGATATTACTAAGCTTCTATCTGTTTTGGTAAAAAAAACTGAGAAAGTTCTTGATTAACAGCATCTCTGCTTTCTGGAGTAGGGGAAAAGATATTCTCTGAGAATAGAGAGCAGTTGATTAGCAAAATTCTTGATGAAAATGGGTTGTAGGAACAGAACTGAAGAAAAAAATGCATGTGTGTTATTCAGTGTAATTAGCATATTTAATTATTTTTGTGATTAAAAAATGTTTTAAATAACCTATTACTACCACTAACAATGATAATAAATGCATTTATGAAGCACTAATGGTATTCTGGATACTATTCTAACCTCTATAAATGTATCATCTGATTCAACCTTCACAATAAACCTATAAAGTGAATTTTACTGTCCCCATTATACTTCATTAAAAGATGATTGTGTCAATTATATAAAATGCCAGGTTTTATACTGCAAAATGGAAATTTCTTATTTTGATGAAATTTAGAACCATTATCTCCTTTAAATATTTCTACCTAAGCAGAATTCATAAACTAAATCGCCTTATCCTCATTCCATTATTAATTTTAATAAATATTAAAATATTATAGGGAACTTCACTACTGCTACATATTGCTGATGACATCAATCATGAACTAAATAGTTAAATATTTCACTTTGTATCATCTAAGTTTAAATGAATTCATGAGCCCCTAGAATGCATAACCAAAGCTATCTCTTCTCTAATGATATTTCATCACTAGTTAGTTTAAACACCAACCACTGGGCAATGGGAACCTGTGGTAGATAAACTTTCAGCTTAGAATCCTGAGATTGTATAAGCAATATCAAATTAGAACAGAAAAATAATTATGAGTTCTTAAAAATACTAAAAATAAAGTATAACAGTCTACATAACTATGTATATTTATCTCTGTCTCTATCTCTATCTATCTCTGTCATCTACATCTATATCTATAGTTATCATCTATAAATGATAAATTGTACAAAAATTCCCAGGTTATAAAATTTGTAAAGGAAATACCTGTATGTGTTTTCTTTCTTAAGAAGTTTAATATTGTTGGTTTTCTCATACTGATTATTGTATGCACATAAAGAAACAGGTATTTCTTATGCACCCAATATTTTCACATGCAATTATGTCATAGCCAATAATTAAAAATCAAAATATGATAGAGAAAAAAAAGTTAGCATATATCAGTGGCTTAATGGAATGATAGCTTATTGAATGATATAACGGCATAATTAAACTACTATTAACTCTATGTGTTAATTTAATACTCTATACCATTTTTTATTGCACTGTGTTATGAATACACTGTAAGTTTGGGAATTATAGGGAGTTGACATTTAAACTCTATGGTTAGGCTTTCTCGAGGACAGAGGAGACTAATGAAATACTACTACACAGTGTGACCTTACCATTATAAGTACAGGTGTTTATTCCATATCTATAGTCTGGGATTCTTATTTGTCAAATAAGAGATACTTCTTCATTTGGACCATAAGCCAAACTGTAGATGTAAGAACAGTTGATTAAAACAGGTGATGTAGTAAGAAAGGGGACTTAAATTTTCAAGTTTAGCATGTAGCTTTCTCCATGATGCTCAGGGATTCCATTCTCTTCACATGAGCGGGTAGCTCGCCTTGATGTCAATGGGAGTCGCTTTCCCGTGACGGGAAGAAAATAGGCTTATTGGAATAATTATCAGACTGTTTTGGGTCTCATTCAAATGCCCTGATTATTAGCAGTGGGTTTGCTTTGTTCACTATCTGATTTTCCAAGGTAGGGAACAGAGGACAAGTGTCCCATATAAAAAGTGTGAGCTGTGAATAAATGCATCTAGGGCCCTTAAAATGAATTTAGCACTTTATCTAGCAGCAAGAACTTTAGCTAGATTTCCCAGTGATGCAGTCCCTGCTATATTAATTGTGTCATTTCAGATGGTGTTATTTTGTCCCAAGACTAAATAGCACAATTGTTACACATTCAATGGACAAAATATTTAAACCAACATATAAATATGTCATCCATTGGGTTAGTCAAGCTCTATGTGGAAATGTCATATTTATATTTCAGAAAAAATTAATAAATCACATTATTGCTGTTGTTTACAAAAAAATAATAAGGCACAGAATGCCGGGATAGCTTAACAGGTTGATCCTTGCCTTGCAACCACAACATCCAGAGATCGAATCCTAGTCCTGGCCTGGGCATGCTGAACTGAGGCGCAACTGGTAACCACCAAGATATCAATGAAGGTTCTCAGCTCCTACTAGGGAAGCCCCCAGTTTGGTTTTTCCCCCATGACCCCACATTCACCTGTATGGAATGAAACCATATCACAACTAATGTTGTACAGCTATGGAGACTGCTCTGGTCCCCCTCTCCTTCTCTCTGTCTCTCTCTCACCTTCTCTAAAAAAAAAATAAAATAAATCATTTTTAAAAAGTCAACTGATTATTCAGCTTCAGAATCAAAAAGTGCTTGATTCTTTCATAGAAAGTCATATAGTGATAAAAAGAACACATGCCTTAAAAAAAGTACATGAGAAAATTGTGTTCATGCACATAAATCCTTAGAACTATGTTCAGCACAGAGTAAGTGCTATATGAGTACAATTATAATTATTAATGAATAAATAAGAAAAATTATTAAAGAATATTCATATACTGTAGAAAAACAAAAGATAGCAAATAAGTTTTCCACCTATTTGAGGTTCAGTCTGAAAATTGTGCAAGTAGGAAGATTGTTAGGGAATTATACTCTTGTCTCATCATGTTTGTGTCAGGCCTCTCTGTCAGTTATTCTAAAGATCTCTGGGCTCCTATTATTTCTACTGCTGTTTGAGACAATCCCAGCCAAAGGTAAATAATTTTAACATGACTCTACATCAGTTGTCATATTATAAAAGTTAACTAAAGTCCATCTAACTTTCACACACCGGGAAGTAAATATTTTAACAATCTTTTGCAGCCTCTGTCATATCCAGAGATCTTGAACAGATATTATTAAGGATGCTTTAAGCAAAGGAGTTGGGGTAAGGAATGAGGACACATTACTGAAGCTGGTTACGTTTTATAGGAATTATGGTTCACCTGGCTATGGAAACTGAGGAAATTATTTTCTCATCTTGAAACTAGATCTTTCTAAGAAAAGTAGTCTCTTTAATTGCAGAGAGGAGAATTAGAAATAGAAGGTAGTAGGACACACAATGATATGAGTGGTATCAGGACCATCACAGATGCCATTAGTATTTACCGGTATATGATGTTTTCCATAGGTGAAACTTGCAAGCAATGTTCGTGATTTCCACAAACTATTACTTAAAACAAAGTAAAGCTTTGGAAAAAAAAAAAAAAAAAGAACCTATTTAAACATTTTTTGTGATGGTTTCAACTTTCTACTTTTGTTTGTTTGTAATTTTCCTGTCATTTTTATTTTTCTGTAATATGTTGTTTTTTTTTTCCCCCAAGGAGAGACAATCTAAAACTTGCTTTTGGAAGAAATGAGATGTGGTTTAAAATGAGAGCTGCCATAACTTCAGCATTTTCTTTAGGCTAATGGACTCAAGTTACCCCTCTGTGGTGGGGTGGACAGCACTGGAGTGAAAGGAAGTTTCTGGGTTAACCTCAAGTCATGGAATGTCAAGGAAGAAATGATAACCTATGTGGTAACCACAAGTCATGGAATGTCAAGGAAGAAACAATAACCTATCTAAACAGTAATCACATACTGTAGTTTATCATTTGTACTGTTAATGAATTAACGTGAATGAAATATCATATTGATAGTCACATTTTAATAGGGTATACCTTATAAATGTATTTTAGAACTAAGAGAATGATTTTATATTTCTTCAACAATGACGAGTCTGATGGATATTTACTAAAATTTATATTGGATTCCGCGAGAGGTCCAAGATGATAGATTAGGTAAACAAGTTGCCTACTGCATCCCAGGATCACACCAGACCTACAAATAAATTACAGAACAAGCGACCTCAAGAATCAGCTGAAGACTAGTTGAGCAGAATCCCTATAACTAGTAAAGAACAGGCCACATGGAAACTGGTAGGATGGGTGAAGACACGAAATAGGCCACAAACTCACATACAGTAGTTGAACATCCAGAGGAATACCTCAGTGATAGAGTTTCTTCATGAAGAAGGAGGGGATCCAAGCCTCACACAGGGTTCCCCAACCCAGGGGTCCTGTGCCAAGAGGACTGAAATCAGCAAGGACTGTCTGCCCCTTCTGGTGAGATGCAAGGCAGCTGGAAACCCAGTGCCCTTTTATAGACCCTGCAAACAGACTCAGCCTGCTCACAAACACACATCTGATCTCCAGTGAAGGGGCGGCAGCTCAGGAGGTCCAGGGACATGCTAGGAATTTTGGCACAAGGGCTAGAGGCACAGGACCCATTGTTGTCCTGGCATGAAGCCTGACACATGTGTAGCCTATAGGAAGGTGGCATCTTTTCAGTGTTGCTCCCTCCCCAAAAGGCCAAGTCTGTGACTACTTTGGTCTGGTGGAATCCGCACGTGTGCACAGGCTTAGTGATGATCTGGTTTCCTTCTGCTGCTCACACACTTGGTGTTGCATTGCTCAGGGGCACTTTTGACAGCTGGGCTCCTGGCCACACCCTAAAGGCGGCAGAAGTGTTTTTTGCAGGGGCAGTCTAGGGCAGTCTGAGAAATGTCTGCAGGTGGGAGGTGACACAGGACCTGTCCCATACCAGCCCTTGGGCAGTTCTTTGGGAACTTGAGCTCTGAAGTGGGTGGTAGGTGGCGGGCCGTGGTGTTTTTGGTGTTTGGCATGTTTTTATGGGGTGGTCACAGGCTCAGCACCAGTGTGGAAAACAGGATGGCGTTGACTTGTAGAAACCACCCCCACACCCCTTCGCTTCTTGGAATCCTGCCCCACCCACTGAGAGCTGCATCACCAGAGATACGCTCAGCACCTGGGTGGCCAGCTCCACCCACAGCCAGGGAAACGTACCACAGCTGTAGGCCTGCAATAGCCCAGGGAGCTTTTGTCGGTAGACTGTGACCTAAAATCTGTGCCGCAGCCACTCTGGGGCAGCTTTCATGGAATTGTAAGACCAAGGCAAGTGGTGGCTGGCTGCAATGTTCTAAGGGCATTTTGCAAAGTGGCCACAGACCTGGCACTGCCCTGAGGTGAGTGGTGGCTGGCTGTGGTATTGTCAAGGTGCTATGTGAGGTGACCCCTTGGAACACCATCCTGCTAAGGACTGCACCGCTGAGGGCACTCTAAATAGTGGGTCAGCCAGCCCAGCCCACATGCCTAAGGAGGCTCTTTCAACAGCTGGGTCTTATAGGCAGCTGACAGGTGGCAACAGACCTAGGGGGCTCTAAGCCACTGGCTAAACTGCCGCGGGACCAATACCCGTGGCAGACAGCCTTCGTTCACAGCAAGGCCATCCTCACATGCCTCTAGAACTGGTACAGGCAGCACCAACCACATGTAGTTTTGTGGTTCCTGTCAGGTAATAAAGGGCTGGTAATAGGCAAGGCGGAAGTCGTTCAGCATGGAAGACCCTCCCAAGCAACAGCAGAGGCCAGCTTTAGACCACACCAGAGCACTACCTGGCTAGCCCTACAAATGACATACCAAAGGGTGCTCTAACTAGGCACCAAAGCCCACTGGGGCAAATCTTCTCCTGAGGGGTCAACCCCCACACAGCAGCTCATGTTCTGTGAATGTAGCCAATTCTCATAGTTAGCCTGGGAGTCAATCCCATCCACTGTTGCACCAAAAGCAATGAAGGCTCAAAAACAACAAAACACACACAACACACTCAAGGGATACTCCTGGAACACATGCAGGACATCAGAGAGACTATACCATTGAATCACACGGGACACATACCGCATAAGGCCACCAAGCAAAGACTGAGAGAAAAGAGACCTACCTAATAAGTAGAACCAAACACAGAGGAGCCAGAATGAGGAAACAAAGAAAGATTCCCAAATAAAAAAAAGGGGGAAAACCGCCAGAAACAGAACTAAATAAAATAGAGGCAAAAAACCAGAGACAGAGTTAACATACTGGTTATAAGGATGCTTAGGGAACTTAGTGAGAATTTCAACAGAGATAGAAAGCATAAACAATGATATAGGAACCATGGTAAACAACCAGTCAAAAATAAAGAATATAATAACTAAAGTGAAGAATACACTAGAAGGAATCAACTGCATATTAGATGAAGCAGAGGACTGAGCCCACGAGTTAGAAGACAAGGTAGCAGAAAATACCCAATAAAAACAAACAAAAAAAGAACTAAAAAAAAAAAAAAAAAGATAGCTAAGAGACCTGGGGGGGTAACATCTGGCATAACAATTTTGCATCCTAGGAGCACCAAAAGGAGAAAAGAGAAAAGGAATTCAGAACTATTTGAAGAACTATTGAGTGAAAACTTTGGGGAAGCCAGGATGGCTCAGCGAGTTAAGTTCTCACTTGGTGGCCCTGGGGACCGAGGAACAATTTTCGGTCCCAGCTCACACAGACCTATATGCTGAACTGAGGTGTGCTTCCTATGTGGGAGGCCCCCAGTTTGTCTCTCACTCCCCCAGTTCAACCCCTGTCTCAAGGGGGTGAACATCCCATTGGGGGGGCCCCCAACCCAGCTCTTGCCATGAGCGGCCCCCACCTACCTGTGTGGAATGAAACCATGTCAAAAACAGATGACATGCAACTGTGGAGACTGCTCTGGACCCTCCCTCTTCTCTCTGTCTCTCTCTGTCTCTTTCAAAAACAATATAAAACAGAAGAAGCCGGGATGGCTCAGTGGGTTAAGCGCTCACTTTGCAGCCCTGGGGACTGAGGATCAAATCCGGGCCAAGGCCCATGTGGACCCCTATGCTGAACTGGGGAGTGCCCCCAGTTTGGTTCTCACCAGGGTGAGACCCCGGCCCAGTTCCTGCCCTGTGCAGCCCCGCGCCCACCTGTGGAATGAAACTATGTGGAAAAACCAATGATGTACAACTATGGAGACTGTTCTGGGCCCTCCCCCTTCTCTCTGTCTCTGTATCTCTCTTTCTCTCTCTCTCTCTCTCTCTGTCAAAAAAATAAAAAATAAAAAAAATAATCTTAAAAAAAAACAAAACCAATAGAAAACAAAAACAAACAAACAAAAAAACTTTTTTAACTTCTCAAGCCAGTTGCTTAAGTGCTGGTTAATGAGAGTCTACTATAAATGGAAACATATACCACAGTCATGAGAGAAAGAATTCATATAGTTAAAATGTCCATACTACCCAAAGCAATTTATAAATTCAATGTAATTCCTCTCAAAATACTAATGGCATTTTTCACAGAACTAGAACAACTAATCCTGAAATACATATAAAACCAGAAAAGACCCTAAATAGCCATAGCAATTCTGAGAAAGAAGAATGAAGTGGGAAGTATCATACTACTTGGTATCAAATTGTACTACAAGGCTATAGTCATCAAACCAGCATGGTATGGGCATAAAAACAGACACATAGATCAATGAAATAGAATAGGGTACTCAAAAATAATTCTATGGCTATTTGGTCATTTAATCTAAGACACAGAAAGCAAGAATATACAGAGGGATATAGACAATCTATTCACTAAATGGTACAGGGAAAGCTGAACTGATATATATGCAAAAAAAAAAATTAAACTGGACTACATTCTTATGCCAAATACAAGAATAAACTCTAATGAATTAAAGACTAAATGTAAGTCCCCAAACCATAAAAATCCCGGAAGAAAATATAGAAAGTAAATTCTCAAACATTACCCTGAGTAGTATTTTTACCCATGCACCTCCTTGGGCCAGGGAAACAAAAGAAGAAATTAACAAATGGAACTACATCAAACTAAAAAGTTTTTTTCACCACAAATAAAACCTCCGCTATCATCATCAACAACCACAGCAACAACAACAAAAACAACAAAAATATCATCTACTGGGGGAAACCAGGAGGGCTCCTCTGGTTAAGCACTCACCTTGCTACCCTGGGATCTGAGGATTGAGTCCCTGCCCCGGCCCATGTGGACCCATATGCTGAAGTGGGATGTGCTTCCCCTGTGAGAGGCCCCTAGTTTGGTTCTCACCGGGGTGAGTTTCCCATGTAAGAGGCCCCCAGTCAGCCCCTGACTGAAGGGTGCATGCCTACCATGCGGGAGGTCCTGGTCCAGTTCCCACCCTGAGCAGCCCCCCGCCAATCTATGTGGAATAAAACTATATCAAAGACTGACGACGTACAACTGTGGAGATTGCTCTGGGCCCTCCCCCTTCTCTCTGTCTCTCTGTTAAAATAAAATAAATCTTTAAACAAAATCCTACTGAATAAGAAAAGATATTTGCCAATAATCTATATGATAAGGGGTTAATGTCCAAAATTTATAAGGAACTCATACAATTCAACACCAAAAAATAAACAATACAAGTAAAAATAGGCAGAAGACCTGAATAGACAATTCTCCAAGAGGACAACACATAGCCAGTAGACATATGAAAAAGTGTTCAATGTCACTAATCATCAGGAAAACACAAATAAAAACCAAAATGAGATATCACATCACTGCTGTCAGAATGTCTGTCATCAATAACTCAACAAACAACAAGTGATGGCAATGGTATGAAGAATAGGGAAGCCTTATACATGGTTGGTAGGATTGCAAATTGGTGCAGCCACTATGGAAAACAGTATGGAGGTGTCTCAAAAAATTAAAAGTAGAACTACTTTATGACCCAGCAAGTCCACTCCTGGGTATTTATCCAAAGAAATTTAAAACCCTAATTCAAGAAAATATATGCACCCCTATGTTTACTACAGCACTATTTCCAATAGCAAATATATGAAAACAACTGAAATGCCCATCAACAGATGATTAGGTAAAGAAATTGTGGTAGATTTATGCAGTGGAATATTACTCTGCCTTAAAAAAACAATGAAATCTTAACATTTGCAACGATATAGACATAGATAGCTAGAGGATATTATGCTAAGTGAAATAATTCAGACTTAGAAAGACAAATACCATATGATATATCACTTATATAGAATCTAAAGAACAGGATAAACAAAAAATAGGAATACACCCATAAATACAGAGAACAGGCTGATGGTTGCTGGATGGGAGGGGGTTGAGGGGTTGGGGGGTTGGGTGGAAGGATGAAGTGCAAATTGGTAGCTACAAAATAGTCACAGGAATATGAAATACAGTGTGGGGGACATAGTCAATTATGTTCTAAAGACTATGGGGGTGTCAGATGGGTACTGGACTTATCAGGGTGATTACTTCATGGGTTGTGTGAATGCCTAACCACTGCACAACTGAAACTAATGTAAAATAATACTCTTTGTCAACTACAATTAAATATATATAGTCACAGGATGTAAAGTTTAACATAAGGAATATAGAAAATGGTATTGTAATAGCTATCTATGATGTCAGATGAGTAGTAGACTTGGTGTGGTTATCACTTTGTAAGGGGTATACATTTCTAATTGCCACATTGTTTTATACATGTACAACTAATAAAAAATAACATTTACTCATATATTAGTGATTATGGAAGAGGAAGAACAGTGTACAGAGATTCATTATGTGATCACTGTGCCTTTAAGAAGACTGCGAGAATTTGAAAGAAAGCTCTTTCAAAAGAACCAATGAAGGAGCTTCCTTTAGGGAGAGAAGATCAGCTCTATTTAAAACAAAGCAGAACAATGAGGCATTTTTAGACTGGCAATACTGTTCCTCCTTTTCATAGTTTGGTTTGCCCCCTTACAAAGTAACACACTGGCATTCATATCAGAATTGAAACCGACAAGGCATCCTTTTCATCCCTTGCTGCCAAAACTCCTCACTACTAATAATTAGCCATGCCTGGCTCTTATCCAAGAGAGTTTAATAAATACTAGAATGCCTTCTGGGCCTCAGCTGCATTTCCAGCTTTAGCTAAGAAATGGTGGGGGATTGAGAGCACCCCTCTACGCAGAATGAGATTTGCTGAATAGCATTAGTGCAGCAAAATGACTACACAGTAGTCTAGTAATGAATGACCACTATTTAAATATATATTTTATGTTAGTGCATGTGTAGAAATGCTCATTCAAATTGGTCATATTTGACTTTATAAAGTTTATTTCTATACTTATCTTAGAAAATGTGTTAGGATATAGCATGATGATAGTTAATAATCACTCTAAAGAAGTAATGATTTTTGTACATATCATGTAGTCATGCATTTATAGGAAATGTAAATATCTGTAATTTTAAGATAAATTATGATTCATAATTTTTTGATGTCTAAAACAATGTGGATGGTATTTAAGAAATAGTCATCATGAATGTATTAATTTATTTCCATGAGTAAATTCTTCAGTTTGTTTTGTGATGTTATCGAGCTTAAAATTTCAGAACATTTAACTTAATGCTTTGATAAGAGCAGACATTTCTATTCTTCTCTTTATTGGAAGGGAAAAGCAGGAGATAGGCTAGTTTTCCTCACTCTTTATTCTTCAAGGCTGAGGGGAATGACTTATCTGATTGGTAAAAAATGAAGAAAGAAACAGTGCAGGCATGGATTCTTTTTTTTTTTTTTTTTCAGAGTGACCTGTTTTCAGGATTAATTTATTCTCTGTGTTCCGAAGCTGGCTCCTAAGAAAGGAGAGTGGTGCTGTAGGTATGCATCAGAATATTGGAAAAGGGAAGCTGGGATGGCTCAGTGAGTTAAAAGCTCGCTTTGCAGCCCTGGGGACTGAGCATCAAATCCCAGCTCCGGCCTGTGCGGACCCATATGCTGAACTGGAGTGTGCTTCCCGTGCAGGAGGCCCCCAGTTCAGTTATCACACCCTGGTTTGACCACTGGCTTGAGGGGGCGGGCCTCCCATGCGAGAGGTCCCCAGCCCAGTTCCCACCCTGCGCAGCCCCCACCCACCTGTGTGGAATAAAACCATGTTGAAAGCTGATGACATTCAGCTATGGAGACTGCTTGTGGCCCTCCCCCTTCTCTCTGTCTCTCTCCATCTCTCTCTGTCTCAGTTAAAAAAAAAAAAAAGAATATTGGATAAGTCTGGCTTATTCAGAAGTAAAAGGTCATGGTTTCAAGTATAGCCACTGGTCCAAGCAAATACCTTTACCACCTTGTCTCTATCTCCTGAATCTAACTCTTTAAAAGCTCTAGAGGGAGAATCAGGTCTGCTTCATTAGCCTACAATCTAACTGATTCAGTTGCTCTATTGTGAATATAAACAAATGGCATATATGAATGTCTTATTACCCTTGACAGTTTCCTGTGCCTATTTTCCTAATCTGGAAGATATGCAGATGAAACTTTGGTTTTAGTTTCAAGACCTTAATCCCACAATGCTTTTTTTTTTTCTGCCATGATCAACAGTGAAATATATGAGAATTAAATAGTCAAGAAGATAACCTTACTAACTAACCAGTTCTATCCCACCTATTTTCAGTCACTTTGATGGAACTTGCACGAATCTTGCCTAGAAAGTGAAACCAGTTTTCTCTGTGAATTTTCACAGAAAATGATTTAATAAACCTTAAGGGGACTTTTCCTATAACTTGGAACCATGTTTTCAAAACATAGGTATTAGCCCCCTAACAAGTCTTCCTTGTTTTTTAATTAAAAGTCAAGTTTTATCAATATATATTTATTCAACAATGAGAGTAGACATCACTGTAGATGTTGACCAAGAATTAACACACTACAATCAAGAATTCAGAACATTTATTGCAAGAGCTGAATAATTGTAAATAATGTAGAACTGGCAAAGCAGTAACAAGGATAATTATTTAGATATTTATTCTGTCAAAGTCATCAAACACCCCTCACAAACCGACAAAAATGTACTGCAATAAGCAAAGCACCCCTACCCATTATTTTCCATTATGCTGTGAAAAAATGTAAATTGCTATTTACAAAGTAATTTCATTTTTGGTAAGAACAAATTAACTATCAGATTAGCAAACCTTTTTTTTTTTAATTTTTTAATTTTTTTATTTTTTAACTTTTAAACTGATGTTGAACTGTGGCATTAAGATAACTTTCACTTCTTTCAATAAAGACATTTTGTTGCATGCTATTTATTTGTTTAAATCATCTGTCATGCCTTAACAAAAA
Organism: Craseonycteris thonglongyai; assembly: GCA_004027555.1. Classification (NCBI taxonomy): domain Eukaryota; kingdom Metazoa; phylum Chordata; class Mammalia; order Chiroptera; family Craseonycteridae; genus Craseonycteris; species Craseonycteris thonglongyai. The sequence continues at coordinate 15,467 of PVKE010009730.1, read as the reverse complement.
CCTCCTAAGAATGTTCGATTTTGGGTTTGTTTTGCACGTGCAACTGAGATTTTATTAACGTTAGTTGTCACTCTGTTGGTTTGACCTAAGTGACAAGATGCTGGTACCTGCCAGGCATTGACCGACTATGATAACAAACAGTTAAACAGCAATAATTAGAGATTTATCCCTTTTTCCCCCAAACTACCCTACCTGGAGAATGTTCTGTTACATCATGAAGGCACAACACATTAAATATTTTGTGGCTATGGTCTAACACCTGTGTTACAACAACATTATTGTATATGAGGATCAACACAAACTCTGCTATTTCAACAAAGTTGTAGACACACATTTGCCCATTTGAAACTATTTTTGAATAGTAATTTTTCTTTAATATATGCAATTTTGATACAATAGGTTTTCATGAGTGACAAGTACAGGATATTATATCACATTAGGAAGGATAATACTTCCCCCTTACTCTCTCACTTAATGCTACTAATTAAGTAATTTTCTGTTGCCTACTTTGAAAATAAGGATGTCAAGCAAATTGGTTCTGAATTTCCAAGCTTTGCAGAAGTCCTTTTTTTATATAATTTTTACTTTTTCGTCTTTATTTTACACAGAATCCCAGTATTACAAGCTACCGTAAAAGAAGAAAGGTTCCAGAACCTGTTTTTAAGCACAAGTGTTTGCGATCCTTAGAACAATGTGTGTCAAGACAGAATACTAATGCAGAACACCTCACTAAAAGAAAGAACAAAATTAAAACAAGAGGAAAATAAAAATAAAAAGAATTAAAAAAAAGAAGGAGGCAACCATAAAACACAGAATTATGCTACAACATTTTTTAGGTGAACGTTATAAGTACACAAAAGTTGTTAATCATAACTTGCTTCTATTTACAAGTACTTTAACACTGACTTACAAGTGTCCACTAACGTTGTTAACAGCACAATAGGTTTAATGCTTATCTTTTTAAGTTTTGTTTGAAGTATAATGTCAAGTATAGCAGTCCCAACACAAATCAATGACAAAAAGAGCACAATTTTCTAACTGGATATGTTTGTCAGTCACTCCAACTCATGGAACTTTCTTACTCTCCAAATGCATATTCTATTGTTCATAGCAGCAGTCCAGGGTCAAAATAAATGCTATCAAAAAACAAAAAAACAAACAAACAAAAACAAAGTGGGGGATATTTTCACAATGGAGAGATCTCTGGAGAGTAGTCAATTCTAGTAAACAAGATCCCACGTCTAGTAGAACTATCATCTCTCTTATGTTGTAAAACACTGTATCCTCCATAGCGCTAACACAAAGTTATGAATATCCCTGCTATAAGGGGCATAGTTGTAGAGATTTACTGAATACATAAAGCTCTGACACACATAGTATTAGCATGTCTATTCGGATTAAAGTTATTAGTTCCCATACAGCCTATTTTTTTTTTTTAAAGTTGGTGCTCCTTAGGACTCTCAATAGCACCTCCTGCTTGCTTGTAAGACTTCAGATTGGCCAGAGGAATGTCTGTCACGTGGCTGCCATGGTTGAAATGGCCTTCATTGGCGCCGTACTGCTTACGGTCATTGAACTGGTTCCTGTTGCTGTCTTCTTTCCAGGTTCTGGTCAGAGTGTGCCCATTCACAAGCTTGTCCTTCTTGACCCATTCTTTCTGGGGTGCAAAGGTTGAAAGAGGAGATTTAGGGTGTTGGTATGGCCCCAAGCCAGGAGGCATCCAGCAATTATCAGAGTGACCCAAAACCAAGCACTCTTGAGTGCACATCTCCGTAGCTTCAGCTAATCCTCGGGGGCCTAATGGCCCATCTACAGACAACAAGAGACAGAGAAAATAGGAAAAGAAAGTGATTAGAATTTTCATTTAAAATGATCTCCTAGAGTAAAAGTGCATTGGTGATCTCATTTTCTCCTGAAAGTATACTGTTAAATCATTCAGAGACGTTTTCCCACACCCTTTGAAGAATAACACACCATGAGGAATCAAATTTCTTGTTCACATCCAGAAAGGTAGGGAGACAGAAAAAAACAGATAAGGAAATAAACAGACACATTGATAGACAGATATGGGTCAACAGTATTACCCATGATACATTACTTTTAATTAGGCTGACCAGATATCCCATTTTAAGTGGGACAGAAAACAATGGTGCTGTCCTGTCACCTTGAATTTAGACAAGTGAGACTAAGCTGACCACCAGTACCATGTGAAACGGGACAGTACCTTTGTTTTCTGTCCTGTTTGGAATGGTATGTCTAGTCAGCTTATTTCTGATCAACTCCAACTTGTATGTATTATTATTAATTAAGTCCCAATACTTAACAAAAAGCTCATATTTATGAGAAATTATGAAAAATAAAATATTTTATGTGAAATGTTGAGAATATGGGAATGCTACAACTCCACAAAAACAAATTGCAAAAGCACTACTTAAAATATATCATTGGGGAAGCTGGGATGGCTCAGTGGATTAAGTAAGTGCTCACTCTGAAGCCCCAGAGAACCAAGGATCAAATCCTGGCCCTGGCCCAGGCGGACCCATATGCTGAACTGGAGTGTGCCCCCAGTTCAGTTCTTGCCGGGGCCTATGCAGGAGATACCCAGCCCAGTTCTTGCCCTGCACAGCCCTGCATCCACCTGTGGAGTAAAAGTATATGGAAAGCTAATGCTGTCAACTATGGAGACTGTTCTGGGCCCTCCCCCTTCTCTCTGTCTCTGTCTCTGACAAAAAACAATAAAATAAATCTTTAAAATATATCATTAAAAATATTTTAAATATATAAAATATTGTTTTTTCATGTTAATACTTGTTTTTTAATATATGAAGTCACATAAACATAATTTTACATTAAAAAACCAATAAACATTTAAAATAATATTTAAATTGTAGTATATTAATAACAATATACCTGGTCTGTGGGAAGTGTTCTGAAATCCAAGTAAATAAAAAAGCCATTTACATCCAAAGACAGTATTTGGTAACTTCCAATCTCAACCTATTTTTGAGATTTCTAATGTATAAAACTATAGATAAGTTGCAAACTGGATCACATGGGAGTCTAATATTAGGAAGAAAAAATCATCATAGATATCTCTCTTTCTAACCAACAGACAACCTAGAACATACATTTATTTTAACCATGATTTCAAAAATAAACTTTGATTGTGTAAAGAGGAAATCAGCCCTCTATTAAATAACAACAGTCAAATAGTTAAGAAATAGTTTTGTTGTTGCTGTTGTTTTTCTTCCTTGATTAAACAGTCAAGTGATATGTGATAGCTTGGAAATTAAGAATTGATTTTATGAATGAGGTTAAGTGATAGGTAAGAATGCCTGAGGCATTAAGAATTCTCAAAAGCAGAGAGTCATCAGAATAAACATGTAGGGGAAAATGCAGAAAACATATCTGTAAGTTTGCCTAGTAGACAAGAAAAACAACTAAACAATTGAAACGTAGGTTTTGTAAAACCCATGTTAGCACTACTAACATGTTTAAGTACACAGTCATTTGGGGGTTTTATATTCTTATCTCCTTGTTTTAATAATATTCTAGTTCTTTCTTGCATGTTAAAATATACCTATTGAGATAGGCAATACTTGATAGCAAATACCCGATACCACAAAACACAGGCAAACACAGGCAACATTTAAATCGGACACTGGATGTGAAAACAACATGGCTAAAATGCACTTTTTCACACAAACTCAAATTGTAGTCATTTTTTTTTAATCTAAAATATACTCTTTCACCTAACCTTAACATCCCTTCCCATCTGACATGTACTCCCTTTCCCTAAAGAGTTTTATTTTGTTTAAACACATGTTTGTTACTTAAAACTATTTTTGTCATTAACCTCCAATGATTACTTATTTTCTAGAATATATCATTTATACTTCTCTATGAGCCTTTCTATACCCTCCAAAGTCTGCCCACATTTTAAAAGTTCAAACCAATTTCTTCTTTTTACGTTTGCTTCCGTGTGCTCAGTGACTCTGTATCCACAAAGCTAACACAATTTGCTCAAACCAATTCATCCTCCTACATTAGGATCACAGGCTTAGAAGATGGTTTTCATTTGGCCTGTTTTCATTTAATTACTGACAATTTCAAGGGTCAGCTTGTTTCCCACATACCACAGCACACTTCCAGAACTATGTCAATGATGTCTCACAGGCACCTGGAAGATTTCCACAGCTCTTCCCTCATTGATGAATAGTAAATTTCCTAGTTGAGCTCTCTCTGCTCTTACCTTAGTGACATTTTGTCTTTTTTTGGGGGGGGAGGAGGTGCATTCTGTACATTCACATCTGTTTTTATTTTTGTTTTCTCCAAACTAGATTTAAAACCCATTGATAGAAAAAAAAATTATGATTCAATCTTCTGATCCCTCATAGTCTTAAACAATAGTAATGATCTATGAATAATATTAATTGTTAATTAAAATTTTATGAGGTTGAAAATGTTCTGAGAAATTATGGATATCTTTCCCTTAATGACAGCTCTTATGCAATTATAATAGAAGATGCTGATTATACAAACATTAAACCAAAAGCTTCCTGAACAGCAAATTTCTGCCCAGCAATACTTTGTGACAGTTAGTAAATGAATTATTTAACTCTGTTAAATATATTCACTCCTTGCAGACATCAATGGAAATAAAATAGTTAATCACCAATATAATGTACACTATATCTTGAGGTCAACTCTTAATCTCTACTTTTCCAGAACAATTAATAAGTTATCCTGTTCTTATCAATAATTCCCCCAAGAGAACAAAATTTCAGCTTATTGATAAGTCAGATTTTTATAGAGTACATCAAAAGAAAATAATAACTATGCAAAGTTTTGTTTAATAGAGCCTTATCCAACATTCATTGTCATCTTATTAATAAGAAATATTACCCAAGGGTGAGAACAATATGTTTGTGTATCTATAAGTATATGTGGACCCTAAATCTTCAGCGCTGAATGATACAATTTAACAAATATATTATATTTCTTTCTTTTTTTTAATTTCCAAAATTATATTATTTAGTTCATAAATATTGACTGAGTTATACTATATGCTTACTCGGTGATAGGCACTGAGAATATGGCAGTGAACAAAATAGATGTCAACACTATCCTCATGTAGATTTACTGAGAAAAAACAGCAGCCAAATAGAAAAAAGTTGGTTTGTTTTTCTTTTGTAGTTGTTTTTTCTCCCTTGATTAATAATTGCCTTAAAAGTGGTGAACTGAGAGGTGAGGAAAAGGTGTCTTTGGGAAGGAAGATGAGGCATTTAAGGCTTTAGGGAAGTCTATCCCTTTAAAAAGTAACAAGCGGCCTTTGTACCAAGTAATATCATTTCTACCATATTCTGAAAGATCTTCTCATAGATTATCAACAATTTAAAATGTGTGTGGATTATAAAAAAATCATTAACTTGGCATCAAAGAGGTTTTTGTCCATCAAATAATATCAGTTGCTTTTTGAAAGCAGAACTTTTTATGATTTATCCTAATAAATAAATTTGAAGGTTTTTAATAAAGTCTACAAATACATTTAGAGGAGTTTTGTAGATTCTTAGATAAGTGTTTCAGGTAGCCAACTGTTGAACAAGATTTAAAAATCCACCAAAAGGTGGGACAATGCAAGGACACAGATGAAAGCCAGAAGCCTTTGTCACTTAGAACTTCAGAGAAAAATGGCCACCAGACCTGACCATACAGGGAGTTGCACCAGAAACACGGTCACAGCAAGCTGAAGCCTTAGGAGCAACTTCAGTGTGGAAGGTAGGGTGGGGTTAGCTAGGTTCCCAGGGTTCTCTGGGGAGTAATGAATTTGAGATAAGGCTGTCCCAAGTCTTCTGGTAGCTGACCTCTAGATAGTTAGGATGGGTGCATAGTAACCTAGGAGTTTGAGTGTTCCAGAAAGAAAGTAATAGGGTGTGGACTTACGGTACTCAAGAAGGGGAACTGACCAATCTTTTGCCAAAACCTCACTACTGGGTCAAGAGAGCATTATTTATTTTTTAATTAAAATAATAATAATAATAATAATAATAATAATAATAATAATAATAATAATAATGGGATGCCGGGATAACTGAACAGGTTGAGTGCTTGCCTTGCAATCCACAAGGTCTGGGGATTACATCTCGGCCCCAGTCCATGCAAAACCTTATGCTGAACTGCAGCAAAACTGGTAACAGCCAGGATGGCTCGGTAGTGAAGGTTCTTGCCTCCCAAGCAGGAGGCCCTACACTTTGCATCCACCCTCACAGCCTCACATCCACATGTGTAGATTGAAACTACGTCACAACTAATGATGTACAACTATGGAGACTGCTCTGGGCATATCAATTTTTTATATCACATTTTATGGAAACATTTGTTAAGTTTCAATTTTGCCATATTTCCCAAGGTATTAACCTAGCAAAAGGTTATGTGGTATGCCAAGATTTGTTCATCGCTAACCACCTTAATTTGAAAGACTCATCCACTGATTTAGATTTGCTGAGGCAGTGTTCCTGATATTTAGTCACCATGATAAAATGTCTTTAGTTTTATGTAGGCCTTTATTTTATAATTTTGCTTTGCACTTGCTGCTATTAATATGCCAAAAAAAAAAATTCTGAATTATTCATTCCCTTTCACAGTCTACAGTCTATGAACGTGGTTCTTTTTTTCTGGTTTTTGAATGTATAAAGACACAGATTCTGGTAAAACTGTGTCTGTGCTTAAAGAAACTTTGAAAGCAAAAACAAAAGCACATACAATGTTCTTGAAGGCTGTCTCAATTAATATTTATATCAGGCTTCGATATATTTCTGTTTTCTTTCTTTATAACTCATCTTCTCACTCAAAACCAAACAAAATACTTGTCTTATGGTTTAGGCAATGGCTGTCAGAGAGCTGCTTGAATTGCTAACTTTTAAGGATGCAGGTTTCAAATGTGAAACAATCGAAGTTAATGGGTCTCAGCTATACTTTAAATGGTAGGACACTTGAGTGAGCCTTGATCTCATTTTATTATACCTGGAAGCAGAATTGTTACTTCATTGATTAACTCACTGCAGTAATTACAAGTAGCTCTTGGCCTGTTGACACCTGCTTTTAAACCTAATGACTTGAAACTCTTTAATCCCAAAGCTAGAGACTAATATTTAAAAAATAAAATAAAAAAATCATGAGACCTTTCTTATTGCTGATTAGATTTCATACTACTATATGAAAGTTTGGGATTTTACATGAATTAATTTTCCTTACACTTTTACTATTCAGTAAAAATAAGACTAAACATAGACTGCCAAAATTGAGTTATAAAATAGATCAGTAATTTTTATATAATGTTGGACTAAATACTTTCTATCTCACTCAACTTCATTCTGTTCAATTTTTACTATAGAATTATACCTCTTGCGTGCAAAAGACAACTGGTAGTCACGTTATAATTGCTTTTTGGTGGTAAAAACTTATATCACTTTTTATGGAAACATGTGTTTTTAATTTCCAATTTTACCATATTTCCCAAGGTATTAACGTAGCATAAGTGTGGTATGCCAAAATTTGTACATTGCTAAACAGCTTAAATTGAAAGGCCCATCCATTGATTTAGATTTGCTGAAGCAACTTTCCCTGACATTTAGTCACCATGATAAAATTTATTCAGTTTCACATAGGCCTTTCTCTTATAATTGTGTTTTGTACTTGCTGCCATTAATACACAAAACAACAAGATAAAACAAAACAAAATAAAACAAATAAAGTTTAATTTTTATACTTACTCTTTGCCTTAATCAATCTTCTTCTAATAAAACTTTAGGAAATGAATATTCGCACCCACTGCATTTTCAGTTAATTTTAGTATTTTTAGGATACTGATAAAAGAAAATTTAGTACTTTTACTAGCTTATTTTCACCCTTATTTATTTATTTTCTTTTTTTCTCTTTTCTTTTTTTTTGAGACAAAGTGTGACAGCAACAATTCTTTATCATTTCCATGGATTATTTTGAATGGAATGCTGCAGCTAAATGTTTATGTACATCTAGAGGGTGCCTGAAAAAAAGTCAGGTAAATTCACATGATAGGCACCCCTGATGTACAGAATTCTATCATCATTTTCTATCTTTCTTCAACAGTTGCTATCAAATCAAATTGAATAATTTACTCTCAAAGTAAATATGGTAAAAATTAATTTCAAATGTGAGAGTTTTGTGATACACAGAGGAAATTGTTCATTGCTCACATTTTCTTTTCTATTTCAGATTACTTTATACTATGCTCAATTGATACTTTCAAATCAGTTTTCATGGATATAAATATTTGTTATTCTTCTCTTATTATAGAAAAACAAAGTATGTAAATTTTATTGCCATTGCAACTCAAATTTTTATTTTTATTTATTTAATTATTATTATTTTTTTATTGTTTTTGACAGAGAGAGAGAGAGAGAGAAAGAGAAAGAGAGATACAGAGACAGACAGAGAGAAGGGGGAAGGCCCAGAACAGTCTCCATAGTTGCACATCATCGGTTTTTCCACATAGTTTCATTCCACAGGTGGGCGCGGGGCTGCACAGGGCAGGAACTGGGCCGGGGTCTCACCCCGGTGAGAAACAAACTGGGGGCACTCCCCAGTTCAGTATATGGGTCCACCTGGGCCAGGACCGGGATTCGATCCTCATTCCCCGGGGCTTTAAAATGAGCATTTAACCCATTGAGCCATCCTGCCTTCCCAACAACTCAGATTGTTATATAAAATACTGTAGTATACTTATGTGGACCGTCTCAACCCAAAAAATAGACCTAGCAAATTTCAGTATATTTGTGGAAAATATGTTTTCCATTCATTCATTCTATAATTTTTATTTGATCTCATATTAGTTTTAAAAGATTTATGTACATCGTATTTAAAATCAGAACCAATCCAGAAATCCCAAGTTATATTATCACCATAGTGAGGAAGAACAGGAATAGATTTGAGCCCCAGTAGAACAATGAATTAGTATGGAGTTTGTGAAAACACTTTTAGATTCTCTAGTTCTTAGTTCTCATGTATAAATTGAGAGTGAAAGACTAACTTTGTATCTCTACCATTCTCTTCTTCTTTTATTACATATCACTCTTGTTTGTCATAGATAATCAAACTTTTCAGTAGTACATGTATTTTATTAATAAGCAGCCCAACACAGGACAAAAAAGATATGAATCAATTGTTCCCATAGATTTCTTTATTACTTAGGTCACATTTAGGTTTTGGAATATGAAACTATATTCAGGACAAGATTTATATTTCTAAATCTAAGTAAAAACCTAATGGTTTGATCAGAGCTTTGCTTCCAGCATAGATTTAAACATTAAATTGAGAATGCATCTGCAGTCACCTTGGGAAACAAATGCAAAATCCCACACCAGCAGGATTTGACAAAACCTCAGCTAACAAGTAAACAAGGATTAAATGTTTTACACGTTTCTCATACAGATTTTTTCCTTGGTCACAGATGAAAAGTCAACATTTGCAGATGGAGACAGTCCAAATACAATAACACGTGCCCAGCCTAAGCAGCAGATTCTCTGCTGGAGAGGATATTGCTATTTGGACAGACATTACAGCTCACGAAGAATAGAGAGCACTTCCTTATAAATCTTTAGCTTCCTTCAGCTTGGCATGAATATTAGCTGCTTTTTCTTTTTCATCTGCTAAATCTAATTGCTGAAAAGAAAAATTATCTTTGATAATTGTATATATTCACCACGAGTAATTGGCATTGCAATCAATTGAATGACAATAATCTAAGGAGGTAGGCTTTCATAGATTATTTAAATTAACATTCAAATTTTGACCAAATTGCTGAATATGAACACCTTATATACATCATTGCATCTCATAATTCCTTTCTTCTATAGTTTACTATTTCTTTTTAATCACACTTGATGGCTTTTATTTTAAAAACTCATTTATACTGTGATATTTTCTGGATTATTCTCCATTTCATACAACTTGAATTATTTCTCAAAAAATGAAGTCCATCTTGTTTGATTCATAAGTTTTAAAGTGCAAATCTAAGGTGGTAAGGAATGCAGACATTATTTACAGTTTAATTTAGTCCAACAGACAAGTTAAAAATGAAGATGTGACCTATGAAATACTTTGTTCCCTTAAAATTTTTTCAGTTGCTAATTTGAACCCACACAAATAGTATACAATATTGTGATGCGATTGGCCTTTATGCAATGTGCATTGTTTCCTTTATTTCAGGTGTATTTAATAAGAATAAAAAAAATAAAACTAGTGAAGTTAATTTTTATTTGCCCAATGTTCTCTGATATTTTTCACTTGGGACACTTAAAACCATAACCTTATTCCTCTCCCAGTCTCTAGGCTAGAGATTCTACTTCTCACGGTCCTCAGAAGGCACAGAAGCTAATCACATATTTTAGAACGTTGGAAAATTTGAGGAAATACTTCACCTATAATAACTTCAACATTTAATAACTTATATATTTTAAAAGATGACTGTATTAAGTGAAATAAAATATCAGTCATCCTACCTGTGATTTGCTGAGGTTTGTGGTGTGTGTTGGGTGTGTGTGTGCATATTTATACCTGTATTGCCTTACTATCACTTTGAATTAATACAGCTTAGACCAGTGCTTCTCAAAATGTGAATGTACATATAACCATCTGGGAAAGCATTAAAATGCAGATCCAGGTTTATCAATTTTGGGGTGAGTGCTGAGTCTGTTTTTCTCTAACACACTCTCAAGTGCTGCAAATATTCAAGGACCACATGTTGATGTGCAGAAGCTTTGCAAATTTACCTGCCTCCATTCTGTCCTTTCCTAGTACCTAAACAACTGAAGCTCTCAAATGTGCACATGTGTTAAAGTTAATCAAAGAATTTTTAACACATCACCTGCTTCACCCCATCCAGAAATTCAGATTCTGTATGATCACTTGCTTGCTCAATTCAGAATGAAAAAAAAAAGAAAGGAAAAATAAAATGAGTCAACTTTGGTACCTGTTAGTCAGAAATCTAGAACTCCTCTTCCTTTAATTTTCCCCAACCTAATCCCTGTGACTATGAATATGATATCACATAAGTGATTGTGTTATATAAATTATATCGCTACTATGAACTTAAGGATTATGTCCTCCCCTGCAAAACAATCCACATGTTCAAACCCTAACACCCAATGTAATGGTATTTGGAGGTGAGTTTTTTGAGAGGTTATTAGGTTCAGATGAGGTTATGAGGGTGAGGCCCTCATGATGTGATAGTGCCCTTATATGAAGTGGCCAGAAAGTAGTGCTGTCTGTTTTTTCTCTGCCATGTGAGGGTACAGTAAGAAGGCAACTGTCTGCCAGCCAGAAAGAGAAATTTCACCATATACCAATTTTGTCTACGCCTTAGTCTTGCAACTTCTGGCTTCCAGAACTGAAAAATAAATGTCAGTTGTTTAATTCTCCCAGTCTATGGTATTCTCTTACAGCAACCCAAACTAAAACACTGATAGATAATATTTCTGCAGATGTTACACATCAGATAATAAAGCTGAACATTTTTGTTCATTGAAAGGGATTATTGGGTGGGCCTAACACAGTCAATGAAATCATGTGAACACTTGAAAAGCAGGAAATTTCTCTAGCTGGTAGTAGAAGGGAGCTCATATGGAAAGACCACATGGGAAAGATCTGAGAGCAGCCTCTAATTACTGAGAGCAATGCCCACTGGGTAGTGAACATAATAGAGAACTCAGTCCTACAACCTTAAGGAACTGGATTTTGCCACAACCTGAATGAACTGTTAAGTAGATTCATCCTCAGAGTTTCTAAAGAAGAGTCCAGCTTAGCTAATACCTTGATTTTGGTTTTGAGAGACTCTAGGTATGTCCAGTCCATTTCTGAGATGATAGATGGAAAATGAGATAATAGATATTTGTTGCAATAATTTGCTGAATTGTGGTAATTTTGTTATTCAGCAATTAAAAAATTACAACATATGTCCTTCAATCAGGTCAAACAATCAGTCAGCAAGTTCTTTAGCTTAACTACTTCTCTGCAAACCTACCAGGCCAAGCTTTACTATGTGGTCCTAGTAGGACTTCCTTCTTCCATTTTTTTGACATTGCATTCTCCAATTGATAACAAAAGGCATATATATATATAACTTATGTTAATTTCCTATTTCTTCTTTAAGAACAAAACATCACAATTTAGTGGCTTGAAACAAAGTAAATCTATTCTCTTATAGTTCTGGAGGTCAAAAGTCTCTGAAATCAATTTCACTGGGCTAAAGTAAAAATATTGACCAGGCTAATTTCTTCTTTGAATTCTGAGGGGAGAATCCATTCCATTTCCCTTTTTCAGTTTCTAGAGGCCATCTTTATTCCTTGGCATCTGGGTCCTTCCTCCATCCTCAAAGAACATCAGTCCAGCCTCTACTTCTATTATCACATCACCTCCTCAAACTCTTCCTGCATCTCTCTTGTAAGGATCATGGTGATTACACTGTGCCCATGAGGATAAGCTAAGAAATCTCTTCATATAAAAACCCTTAATTTAATCACATTTGCATTCTCTTTGCCGTGTAAGATAACATAATTACATGTTCTGGTGACTAGGATGTGTACCTATTTGGGTACTATGCAGCCTAACACAACATTGAAAGCAAACAATAAATCCTCTGCTTCCAATCATATTAAGTAAAGGCCACACTTTCCCAAGGCCCAGAAAATTCACATAATCTGGCTATTGCCCAACTATCGCCCAACTCTGATCTCGTACTCCCTTACTTCTTTCCCCAACCCAGTCTCACTCCCTTGCTCTATTACACTGATTCTTGCTCTGACTCAAATACACCAGAATTAATGAGGTCTCTGGGCCTTTACAGTCACTATTATTAGCTCTTGTACTATCTTTCTCCTTGTCCTTAGAGTAACTCACTCTCTCACTTTAGCTACCTATCTCCTCAAATTTCATTCTTTACAGAGGCATTTCCTGATCACCTTATAAAAACAAATAATATGCTCTACTCAATTACTCTCTTCTCCTTACTTAGCAATATTTTTTCTGATAGCACTCATCATCACCTGTAACACTGTATTTTTTAACAGTCTAGCTCTCACACTCAAATGGAAGCACCACAAAGCCAGGTAATTTGCTTCTGATAACTACAACCTCAACACCTTTTACTGTGGCCTGGCACATTGTGAGTAATTACTAGATATATTCTGGAGGAAAAAAATATATATATATATATATACCGGTATATATATATATATATTCATATATATATATATATATATATATATATATATATATATATATATATGAAGCTAATAAACAGTGAGCTGACATAAACCAATATTTAAACATTATGCAAAAAATAATTTACATTCAGGCAATAGTCAATAATCACATAGTAGCTACCTGTACATGAGAAACATTGCTAAGAGAGTTCATAATATAAAATTTCACTAAGACATTACTAGGAATATCTAATTATACTCACAAGGGCAAAATAACCTATGTGCTAATTTACTCTGGAGTTGAAACAAATGGAATGTCCAAAAGTAAAACATAATTAGGTTACTTTCTATAACACACCAACTACTAAATCATGCCAGAAAGTTCATACTTGCTTCAACCAACAGAGTTTTTTAGATGTCTTCAGAAGTCTAGATTTAAAGGATACATAACAATATAATTCTTTAAAGCCTGCAGACCCCAAAATAATTATTAGCAATTATTCTGAAGGAGAGCTCTAATGAGATGCAGATAACTGGTCAGTGTTTAGCCTTTTAATTTTATGATTATTATTGTTTTAATGGGTATATTCAGGTAATGAGTAGAATATTTAGAAAGACTACATTGATTAGGAAAAGTATTTAAAAACTTAAAGGTATATTAGACTCTTTATAAATATATTGGCTTATAACTATAAGAGATGAAATTATTTTTCACAAATTTAAGGGAAAGGGGTGATTTAAAAAGAGGCTAATATTCCATGTTAGAATACATATAGAATACCACAGTGAAATTCATTGCAGAAATGCTGTAGTACATAGAGAAAAAACGACTCTAAAAATGTGCAGTATAATGTTAGATTTTGAAAGTATTTCCTAAGGGAACTGTTGAAAATGGCATTACTTCATTATTGAAAATGGCCTGTATAATACAGTATTGTAGAATAAAATTTTATCCTCTTAGGGTGATGCATAGGATTACCCATTTCAACCTAAAATGTACATTTATTTCCAAACGCACCTCGCAAATCCAGAGAAAATATTTCATTAATACAGGTCTTTGAGAATAAATTTATCTCTTAAAATAATAAGTATCACATTTGAATTTTATAACATCTACTAATACATAAATTTTGCTGAGACTTTTTGTAATATCTTCTTCTCTGCTTATATGCAGAGACTATAGTTTTCTGATGATAGAAGACAAGTTATATCTCTTTAGTATTTCACTATCTTATTGGTAGTTTACCATAAGTCCCAACAACTATTCAGATTTGTCATCAAAAAGCATTAATCACCTTTGTGAGACACAAATCATTTATTGTTTTATTGAGGTAGAAAAATTGTGTTGCAACATCAATGAACTTTTAAATTTTATTAAAAAATATTTAAATATTTTCTAAGATTAAGCAGACGTTTACACACAGAATTTTAGGAAAAGTGTATTACTTTCAACATTAAGCTTCTCAGTGAATGTAAGAAAACAAAACAGAAACGATAGACTGCCACTAATTCTATATATAGAGAAAAGTTCTTTGTTGTTTTTTTCTTCCTCTGGGTTATTTCAAAAACTTCTTTGAAGGAGTTATGACTGATTTCATTTGCTTCCTATTTAGATCTGCTGTCCATTTGCAATTAAATATGTTTTTATTATCTTCCAATTGGTCTCATCAAAATGGCCTGTCTCTTGGGTATATTTGGTAGTTGGCTACACTGATAAACTCATTAATCTTAAAATGTTCTTGACCAAAATGCAAAGTGTTATCCTTTGGAAGTTATACCTATATTTCTGTAAGAGCTTTATAGAACTGCTTCAATCCAAGTACATAAATGCTTCAGGCATAATGGCAGTGAGTGTGATTTTGAGATGGACAAAGCTTAGAGACATCTATCAGATCATGATGGGAAAGTATGGCTCCCCATGAGTTGGCATAGCTCAGGAATCTGTCAATGTCCTGGTGTGAAAGAGATGACACTCAAAAGAATTCATTGAAAACAGTTTAATGAGGTGATTCTGTGGAATGTGGGTTGGGGAAGTTGAATAAATAAGGAGGGGTGAGGAAGGCAAGGGTCTGAAAAAGTAGATTAATATTATTACTCCTAGGGGAAGCCGGGATGGCTCAGTGGGTTAGGCGCTCACTTTGCAGTGCCCGGGACCGGGGATCGAATCCCAGCCCCTGCCTGTGCGGAACCATATGCTGAACTGGGAGCTCCCCCAGTTCAGTTCTCTCT